>OX608078.1:102061000-102071000 GCA_951509765.1 Sphenella marginata
TAGAGGTGAAATTGAAATGATATACAGCTAGTTTAAGCAAAGTTATAGCATATGATCCTTTTCAAAATCTTTCGTATAAAATTGGGCGTGGACCTAACCCGATTTCGATAATTTTTTTTCGAAATATTGCCTGTATTAATATAAATATGTGTGCTGAATTTTACTTTGCTATCTTGAGCGGTTTTTGATTTATGATTAATAATATTTCCAAATTTGACTTAATCAAAAGTGTGCTGAATTTTACTTTGCTATCTTGAGCGGTTTTTGGCTTATGATTAATAATATTTCCAAATTTGACTTAATCAAAAGTGGGCGGTACCACGCCCCATTTTAAAAATTTCTTCAAAAATGTATTTCTTGCCTTAACGCTAAAGCACACACCAAATATTATCCTTATAGGTGTATTATGTACTGAATAATCACTCTTTTTGTATTTTCGAAAATATTATATATATAGAAAGTGGGCGTGGCTTTTAACCGATTTTGCCTATTTTCAATAGCGCGCCGAGATAAGTGAAAAGGAACCTGCATACCAAATTTCATTGAGATATCTCAAGATTTACTCAAGTTATCGTGTTCACAGACGGACGGACGGACATGGCTCAATCAATTTCTCTTTTCCTCCTGAGCATTTTGATATACATAAGTCAATATCTATCTCGATTCGTTTATGCCGTTACATACTACCGTTAGGCGAATGAAGTTAATATACCTTGTGTGCGAAGCACTACTAGGTATAAAAAGGCAGTATGGTGTTAACTACTTGTCCGTATATTTTGCGTGTTTGCTATCCGATTTGCGTAATTTTTGGCAGGAGTATACTACATACTATTGGGAAGCATCTCACTAAGTTTCATTGAAATACCTTTTTGAAACTCCAAGCAATCGCTTTTGAAAATAGCAGAGCTTTTATGCTAAAAAGTGGGCGGCGCCACGAATACTTCACCAAAAACCACAAAATTTTTATACAGTTTAGTTTTTCTTAAAAAGCTTATTACGTGTGTAAAATCTTATTTATATAACTTATACAATTATGGAAATATCGCGATTTTAATTTTACGAAGAAATTTTTTAGAACTGTGTTCAAAAAGTGGGCGTGTCCGTTCACCAATTTTGTTCATTTTAACAGCAAAGAGTTAGATTTATATGTTGAACACTTTCTCTAAATATCGTTTCAATAAGTCAATTTTTACCGGAGTTATGGCATGGAAAGTTTTGTGGAATAATCCCCCATAAAGGGGCGTGGCCACGACCATTTTCCAAAAATGTTGTGCATTCGACTTTCTTTGCCCACGAAAACTTTAGAGGTGAAATTGAAATGATATACAGCTAGTTTAAGCAAAGTTATAGCATATTCAATATATCTATGATCCTTTTCAAAATCTTTCGTATAAAATTGGGCGTGGACCTAACCCGATTTCGATAATTTTTTTTCGAAATATTGCCTGTATTAATATAAATATGTGTGCTGAATTTTACTTTGCTATCTTGAGCGGTTTTTGGTTTATGATTAATAATATTTCCAAATTTGACTTAATCAAAAGTGGGCGGTACCACGCCCCATTTTAAAAATTTCTTCAAAAATGTATTTCTTGCCTTAACGCTAAAGCACACACCAAATATTATCCTTATAGGTGTATTATGTACTGAATAATCACTCTTTTTGTATTTTCGAAAATATTATATATATAGAAAGTGGGCGTGGCTTTTAACCGATTTTGCCTATTTTCAATAGCGCGCCGAGATAAGTGAAAAGGCACCTGCATACCAAATTTCATTGAGATATCTCAAGATTTACTCAAGTTATCGTGTTCACAGACGGACGGACGGACATGGCTCAATCAATTTCTCTTTTCCTCCTGAGCATTTTGATATACATAAGTCAATATCTATCTCGATTCGTTTATGCCGTTACATACTACCGTTAGGCGAATGAAGTTAATATACCTTGTGTGCGAAGCACTACTAGGTATAAAAAGGCAGTATGGTGTTAACTACTTGTCCGTATATTTTGCGTGTTTGCTATCCGATTTGCGTAATTTTTGGCAGGAGTATACTACATACTATTGGGAAGCATCTCACTAAGTTTCATTGAAATACCTTTTTGAAACTCCAAGCAATCGCTTTTGAAAATAGCAGAGATTTTATGCTAAAAAGTGGGCGGCGCCACGCCTACTTCACCAAAAACCACAAAATTTTTATACAGTTTAGTTTTTCTTAAAAAGCTTATTACGTGTGTAAAATCTTATTTATATAACTTATACAATTATGGAAATATCGCGATTTTAATTTTACGAAGAAATTTTTTAGAACTGTGTTCAAAAAGTGGGCGTGTCCGTTCACCAATTTTGTTCATTTTAACAGCAAAGAGTTAGATTTATATGTTGAACACTTTCTCTAAATATCGTTTCAATAAGTCAATTTTTACCGGAGTTATGGCATGGAAAGTTTTGTGGAATAATCCCCCATAAAGGGGCGTGGCCACGCCCATTTTCCAAAAATTTTGCGCATTCGACTTTCTTTGCCCACGAAAACTTTAGAGGTGAAATTGAAATGATATACAGCTAGTTTAAGCAAAGTTATAGCATATTCAATATATCTATGATCCTTTTCAAAATCTTTCGTATAAAATTGGGCGTGGACCTAACCCGATTTCGATAATTTTTTTTCGAAATATTGCCTGTATTAATATAAATATGTGTGCTGAATTTTACTTTGCTATCTTGAGCGGTTTTTGATTTATGATTAATAATATTTCCAAATTTGACTTAATCAAAAGTGGGCGGTACCACGCCCCATTTTAAAAATTTCTTCAAAAATGTATTTCTTGCCTTAACGCTAAAGCACACACCAAATATTATCCTTATAGGTGTATTATGTACTGAATAATCACTCTTTTTGTATTTTCGAAAATATTATATATATAGAAAGTGGGCGTGGCTTTTAACCGATTTTGCCTATTTTCAATAGCGCGCCGAGATAAGTGAAAAGGAACCTGCATACCAAATTTCATTGAGATATCTCAAGATTTACTCAAGTTATCGTGTTCACAGACGGACGGACGGACGGACGGACATGGCTCAATCAATTTCTCTTTTCCTCCTGAGCATTTTGATATACATAAGTCAATATCTATCTCGATTCGTTTATGCCGTTACATACTACCGTTAGGCGAATGAAGTTAATATACCTTGTGTGCGAAGCACTACTAGGTATAAAAAGGCAGTATGGTGTTAACTACTTGTCCGTATAGTTTGCGTGTTTGCTATCCGATTTTTTGGCAGGAGTATACTACATACTATTGGGAAGCATCTCACTAAGTTTCATTGAAATACCTTTTTGAAACTCCAAGCAATCGCTTTTGAAAATAGCAGAGCTTTTATGCTAAAAAGTGGGCGGCGCCACGCCTACTTCACCAAAAAACACCAAATTTTTATACAGTTTAGTTTTTCTTAAAAAGCTTATTACGTGTGTAAAATGTTATTTATATAACTTATACAATTATGGAAATATCGCGATTTTAATTTTACGAAGAAATTTTTTAGAACTGTGTTCAAAAAGTGGGCGTGTCCGTTCACCAATTTTGTTCATTTTAACAGCAAAGAGTTAGATTTATATGTTGAACACTTTCTCTAAATATCGTTTCAATAAGTCAATTTTTACAGGAGTTATGGCATGGAAAGTTTTGTGGAATAATGCCCCATAAAGGGGCGTGGCCACGCCCATTTTGCAAAAATTTTGTGCATTCGACTTTCTTTGCCCACGAAAACTTTAGAGGTGAAATTGAAATGATATACAGCTAGTTTAAGCAAAGTTATAGCATATTTTATATATCTATGATCCTTTTCAAAATCTTTCGTATAAAATTG
Source organism: Sphenella marginata (assembly GCA_951509765.1). Classification (NCBI taxonomy): domain Eukaryota; kingdom Metazoa; phylum Arthropoda; class Insecta; order Diptera; family Tephritidae; genus Sphenella; species Sphenella marginata. Next base: position 102,064,870 of record OX608078.1, read on the forward strand.
GGCGTGGACCTAACCCGATTTCGATAATTTTTTTTCGAAATATTGCCTGTATTAATATAAATATGTGTGCTGAATTTTACTTTGCTATCTTGAGCGGTTTTTGATTTATGATTAATAATATTTCCAAATTTGACTTAATCAAAAGTGTGCTGAATTTTACTTTGCTATCTTGAGCGGTTTATGGTTTATGATTAACAATATTTCCAAATTTGACTTAATCAAAAGTGGGCGGTACCACGCCCCATTTTAAAAATTTCTTCAAAAATGTATTTCTTGCCTTAACGCTAAAGCACACACCAAATATTATCCTTATAGGTGTATTATGTACTGAATAATCACTCTTTTTGTATTTTCGAAAATATTATATATATAGAAAGTGGGCGTGGCTTTTAACCGATTTTGCCTATTTTCAATAGCGCGCCGAGATAAGTGAAAAGGAACCTGCATACCAAATTTCATTGAGATATCTCAAGATTTACTCAAGTTATCGTGTTCACAGACGGACGGACGGACGGACGGACATGGCTCAATCAATTTCTCTTTTCCTCCTGAGCATTTTGATATACATAAGTCAATATCTATCTCGATTCGTTTATGCCGTTACATACTACCGTTAGGCGAATGAAGTTAATATACCTTGTGTGCGAAGCACTACTAGGTATAAAAAGGCAATAGGGAGTTAACTACTTTCCCGTAAATCTTGCTTGTTTGCCATTCGATTTGCATAATTTTTGGCAGGAGTATACTACATACTATTGAGAAGCATCTCACTAACTTTCATTGAAATACCTTCTTGAAATTTCAAGCAATCGCTTTTGAAAAGAACAGACCTTTTTTGCTGAAAAGTGGGCGGCGCCACGCCTACTTCAACAAAATCCACAAAATTTTTTTGCAGTTTAGTTTTTCTTAAAAAGCTTATTAAGTGTGTAAAATCTTATATATATAACTTATACAGTTATGGAAATATCGCGATTTTAATTTTACGAAGAAATTTTTCAGAACTGTGTTCAAAAAGTTGGCGTGTCCGTTCACCGATTTTCTTTATTTTTACAGCAAAGAGTAAGATTTATATGTTGAACACTTTCTCTAAATATCGTTTCAATAAGTCAATTTACCGGAGTTATGGCATGGAAAGTTTTATGGAATAATCACCCATAAAGGGGCGGGGCCACGCCCATTTTCCAAAAATTTTGTGCATTCGACTTTCTTTGCCCACGAAAACTTTAGAGGTGAAATTGAAATGATATACAGCTAGTTTAAGCAAAGTTATAGCATATTCAATATATCTATGATCCTTTTCAAAATCTTTCGTATAAAATTGGGCGTGGACCTAACCCGATTTCGATAATTTTTTTCGAAATATTGCCTGTATTAATATAAATATGTGTGCTGAATTTTACTTTGCTATCTTGAGCGGTTTTTGATTTATGATTAATAATATTTCCAAATTTGACTTAATCAAAAGTGTGCTGAATTTTACTTTGCTATCTTGAGCGGTTTTTGGTTTATGATTAATAATATTTCCAAATTTGACTTAATCAAAAGTGGGCGGTACCACGCCCCATTTTAAAAATTTCTTCAAAAATGTATTTCTTGCCTTAACGCTAAAGCACACACCAAATATTATCCTTATAGGTGTATTATGTACTGAATAATCACTCTTTTTGTATTTTCGAAAATATTATATATATAGAAAGTGGGCGTGGCTTTTAACCGATTTTGCCTATTTTCAATAGCGCGCCGAGATAAGTGAAAAGGAACCTGCATTCCAAATTTCATTGAGATATCTCAAGATTTACTCAAGTTATCGTGTTAACAGACGGACGGACGGACGGACGGACATGGCTCAATCAATTTCTCTTTTCCTCCTGAGCATTTTGATATACATAAGTCAATATCTATCTCGATTCGTTTATGCCGTTACATACTACCGTTAGGCGAATGAAGTTAATATACCTTGTGTGCGAAGCACTACTAGGTATAAAAAGGCAGTATGGTGTTAACTACTTGTCCGTATATTTTGCGTGTTTGCTATCCGATTTGCGTAATTTTTGGCAGGAGTATACTACATACTATTGGGAAGCATCTCACTAAGTTTCATTGAAATACCTTTTTGAAACTCCAAGCAATCGCTTTTGAAAATAGCAGAGCTTTTATGCTAAAAAGTGGGCGGCGCCACGCCTACTTCCCCAAAAACCACAAAATTTGTATACAGTTTAGTTTTTCTTAAAAAGCTTATTACGTGTGTAAAATCTTATTTATATAACTTATACAATTATGGAAATATCGCGATTTTAATTTTACGAAGAAATTTTTTAGAACTGTGTTCAAAAAGTGGGCGTGTCCGTTCACCAATTTTGTTCATATTAACAGCAAAGAGCTAGATTTATATGTTGGCATGGAAAGTTTTGTGGAATAATGCCCCATAAAGGGGCGTGGCCACGACCATTTTCCAAAAATGTTGTGCATTCGACTTTCTTTGCCCACGAAAACTTTAGAGGTGAAATTGAAATGATATACAGCTAGTTTAAGCAAAGTTATAGCATATTCAATATATCTATGATCCTTTTCAAAATCTTTCGTATAAAATTGGGCGTGGACCTAACCCGATTTCGATAATTTTTTTTCGAAATATTGCCTGTATTAATATAAATATGTGTGCTGAATTTTACTTTGCTATCTTGAGCGGTTTTTGGTTTATGATTAATAATATTTCCAAATTTGACTTAATCAAAAGTGGGCGGTACCACGCCCCATTTTAAAAATTTCTTCAAAAATGTATTTCTTGCCTTAACGCTAAAGCACACACCAAATATTATCCTTATAGGTGTATTATGTACTGAATAATCACTCTTTTTGTATTTTCGAAAATATTATATATATAGAAAGTGGGCGTGGCTTTTAACCGATTTTGCCTATTTTCAATAGCGCGCCGAGATAAGTGAAAAGGAACCTGCATACCAAATTTCATTGAGATATCTCAAGATTTACTCAAGTTATCGTGTTCACAGACGGACGGACGGACGGACGGACATGGCTCAATCAATTTCTCTTTTCCTCCTGAGCATTTTGATATACATAAGTCAATATCTATCTCGATTCGTTTATGCCGTTACATACTACCGTTAGGCGAATGAAGTTAATATACCTTGTGTGCGAAGCACTACTAGGTATAAAAAGGCAGTATGGTGTTAACTACTTGTCCGTATATTTTGCGTGTTTGCTATCCGATTTGCGTAATTTTTGGCACGAGTATACTACATACTATTGGGAAGCATCTCACTAAGTTTCATTGAAATACCTTTTTGAAACTCCAAGCAATCGCTTTTGAAAATAGCAGAGCTTTTATGCTAAAAAGTGGGCGGCGCCACGCCTACTTCACCAAAAAACACCAAATTTTTATACAGTTTAGTTTTTCTTAAAAAGCTTATTACGTGTGTAAAATCTTATTTATATAACTTATACAATTATGGAAATATCGCGATTTTAATTTTACGAAGAAATTTTTTAGAACTGTGTTCAAAAAGTGGGCGTGTCCGTTCACCAATTTTGTTCATTTTAACAGCAAAGAGTTAGATTTATATGTTGAACACTTTCTCTAAATATCGTTTCAATAAGTCAATTTTTACCGGAGTTATGGCATGGAAAGTTTTATGGAATAATCCCCCATAAAGGGGCGTGGCCACGCCCATTTTCCAAAAATTTTGTGCATTCGACTTTCTTTGCCCACGAAAACTTTAGAGGTGAAATTGAAATGATATACAGCTAGTTTAAGCAAAGTTATAGCATATTCAATATATCTATGATCCTTTTCAAAATCTTTCGTATAAAATTGGGCGTGGACCTAACCCGATTTCGATAATTTTTTTTCGAAATATTGCCTGTATTAATATAAATATGTGTGCTGAATTTTACTTTGCTATCTTGAGCGGTTTTTGATTTATGATTAATAATATTTCCAAATTTGACTTAACCAAAAGTGGGCGGTACCACGCCCCATTTTAAATATTTCTTCAAAAATGTATTTCTTGCCTTAACGCTAAAGCACACACCATATATTAGCCTTATAGGTGTATTATGTACTGAATAATCACTCTTTTTGTATTTTCGAAAATATTATATGTATAGAAAGTGGGCGTGGCTTTTAACCGATTTTGCCTATTTTCAATAGCGCGCCGAGATAAGTGAAAAGGAACCTGCATACCAAATTTCATTGAGATATCTTAAGATTTACTCAAGTTATCGTGTTCACAGACGGACGGACGGACGGACGGACATGGCTCAATCAATTTCTCTTTTCCTCCTGAGCATTTTGATATACATAAGTCAATATCTATCTCGATTCGTTTATGCCGTTACATACTACCGTTAGGCGAATGAAGTTCATATACCTTGTGTGCGAAGCACTACTAGGTATAAAAAGGCAGTATGGTGTTAACTACTTGTCCGTATATTTTGCGTGTTGTCTATCCGATTTGCCTAATTTTTGGCAGGAGTATACTACATACTATTGGGAAGCATCTCACTAAGTTTCATTGAAATACCTTTTTGAAACTCCAAGCAATCGCTTTTGAAAATAGCAGAGCTTTTATGCTAAAAAGTGGGCGGCGCCACGCCTACTTCACCAAAAAACACCAAATTTTTATACTGTTTAGTTTTTCTTAAAAAGCTTATTACGTGTGTAAAATGTTATTTATATAACTTATACAATTATGGAAATATCGCGATTTTAATTTTACGAAGAAATTTTTTAGAACTGTGTTCAAAAAGTGGGCGTGTCCGTTCACCAATTTTGTTCATTTTAACAGCAAAGAGTTAGATTTATATGTTGAACACTTTCTCTAAATATCGTTTCAATAAGTCAATTTTTACAGGAGTTATGGCATGGAAAGTTTTGTGGAATAATGCCCCATAAAGGGGCGTGGCCACGCCCATTTTGCAAAAATTTTGTGCATTCGACTTTCTTTGCCCACGAAAACTTTAGAGGTGAAATTGAAATGATATACAGCTAGTTTAAGCAAAGTTATAGCATATTTTATATATCTATGATCCTTTTCAAAATCTTTCGTATAAAATTGGGCGTGGACCTAACCCGATTTCGATAATTTTTTTTCGAAATATTGCCTGTATTAATATAAATATGTGTGCTGAATTTTACTTTGCTATCTTGAGCGGTTTTTGATTTATGATTAATAATATTTCCAAATTTGACTTAATCAAAAGTGTGCTGAATTTTACTTTGCTATCTTGAGCGGTTTATGGTTTATGATTAATAATATTTCCAAATTTGACTTAATCAAAAGTGGGCGGTACCACGACCCATTTTAAAAATTTCTTCAAAAATGTATTTCTTGCCTTAACGCTAAAGCACACACCAAATATTATCCTTATAGGTGTATTATGTACTGAATAATCACTCTTTTTGTATTTTCGAAAATATTATATATATAGAAAGTGGGCGTGGCTTTTAACCGATTTTGCCTATTTTCAATAGCGCGCCGAGATAAGTGAAAAGGAACCTGCATACCAAATTTCATTGAGATATCTCAAGATTTACTCAAGTTATCGTGTTCACAGACGGACGGACGGACGGACGGACATGGCTCAATCAATTTCTCTTTTCCTCCTGAGCATTTTGATATACATAAGTCAATATCTATCTCGATTCGTTTTTGCCGTTACATACTACCGTTAGGCGAATGAAGTTAATATACCTTGTGTGCGAAGCACTACTAGGTATAAAAAGGCAGTATGGTGTTAACTACTTGTCCGTATATTTTGCGTGTTTGCTATCCGATTTGCGTAATTTTTGGCAGGAGTATACCACATACTATTGGGAAGCATCTCACTAAGTTTCATTGAAATACCTTTTTGAAACTCCAAGCAATCGCTTTTGAAAATAGCAGAGCTTTTATGCTAAAAAGTGGGCGGCGCCACGCCTACTTCACCAAAAACCACAAAATTTTTATACAGTTTAGTTTTTCTTAAAAAGCTTATTACGTGTGTAAAATCTTATTTATATAACTTATACAATTATGGAAATATCGCGATTTTAATTTTACGAAGAAATTTTTTAGAACTGTGTTCAAAAAGTGGGCGTGTCCGTTCACCAATTTTGTTCATTTTAACAG
>OX608078.1:102076000-102301997 GCA_951509765.1 Sphenella marginata
CCGATTTCGATAATTTTTTTTCGAAATATTGCCTGTATTAATATAAATATGTGTGCTGAATTTTACTTTGCTATCTTGAGCGGTTTTTGATTTATGATTAATAATATTTCCAAATTTGACTTAATCAAAAGGGGGCGGTACCACGCCCCATTTTAAAAATTTCTTCAAAAATGTATTTCTTGCCTTAACGCTAAAGCACACACCAAATATTATCCTTATAGGTGTATTATGTACTGAATAATCACTCTTTTTGTATTTTCGAAAATATTATATATATAGAAAGTGGGCGTGGTTTTTAACCGATTTTGCCTATTTTCAATAGCGCGCCGAGATAAGTGAAAAGGAACCTGCATACCAAATTTCATTGAGATATCTCAATATTTACTCAAGTTATCGTGTTCACAGACGGACGGACGGACGGACGGACGGACATGGCTCAATCAATTTCTCTTTTCCTCCTGAGCATTTTGATATACATAAGTCAATATCTATCTCGATTCGTTTATGCCGTTACATACTACCGTTAGGCGAATGAAGTTAATATACCTTGTGTGCGAAGCACTACTAGGTATAAAAAGGCAGTAGGGTGTTAACTACTCACCCGTAAATCTTGCTTGTTTGTTATTCGATTTGCGTAATTTTTGGCAGGAGTATACTACATACTATTGGGAAGTATCTCACAAAATTTCATTGAAATACATTCTTGAAATTCCAAGCACTCTCTTTTGAAAATAGCAGAGCTTTTATGCTAAAAAGTGGGCGGCGCCACGCCTACTTCACCAAAATCCACAAAGTTTTTATACAGTTTAGTTTTGCTTAAAAAGCTTATTACGTGTGTAAAATCTTATTTATATAACTAATACAATTATGGAAATATCGCGATTTTAATTTTACGAAGAAATTTTTTAGAACTGTGTTCAAAAAGTGGGCGTGTCCGTTCACCGATTTTGTTTATTTTTACAGCAAAGAGCTAGCTTTATATGTTGAACACTTTCTCTAAATATCATTTCAATAAGTCAATTTTTACCGGAGTTATGGCATGGAAAGTTTTGTGGAATAATCCCCCATAAAGGGGCGGGGCCACGCCCATTTTCCAAAAATTTTGTGCTTTCGACTTTCTTTGCCCACGAACACTTTAGAGGTGAAATAGAAATGATATACAGCTAGTTTAAGCAAAGTTATAGCATATTCAATATATCTATGATCCTTTTCAAAATCTTTCGTATAAAATTGGGCGTGGACCTAATCCGATTTCGATAATTTTTTTTCGAAATATTGCCTGTATTAATATAAATATGTGTGCTGAATTTCACTTTGCTATCTTGAGCGGTTTTTGATTTATGATTAATAATATTTCCAAATTTGACTTAATCAAAAGTGGGCGGTACCACGCCCCATTTTCAAAATTTCTTCAAAAATGTATTTTTTGCCTTAACGCTAAAGTGCACACCAAATATTATCCTTATAGGTGTATTATGTACTGAATAATCACTCTTTTTGTATTTTCGAAAATATTATATATATAGAAAGTGGGCGTGGCTTTTAACCGATTTTGCCTATTTTCAATAGCGCTCCGAGATAAGTGAAAAGGAACCTGCATACCAAATTACATACTACCGTTAGGCGAATGAAGTTAATATACCTTGTGTGCGAAGCACTACTAGGTATAAAAAAGGCAATAGGGAGTTAACTACTTTCCCGTAAATCTTGCTTGTTTGTCATTCGATTTGCATAATTTTTGGCAGGAGTATACTACATACTATTGAGAAGCAGCTCACTAACTTTCATTGAAATACCTTCTTGAAATTTCAAGCAATCGCTTTTGAAAATAACAGACCTTTTTTGCTGAAAAGTGGGCGGCGCCACTCCTACTTCAACAAAATCCACAAAATTTTTTTGCAGTTTAGTTTTTCTTAAAAAGCTTATTAAGTGTGTACAATCCTATATATATAACTTATACAGTTATGGAAATATCGCGATTTTAATTTTACGAAGAAATTTTTCAGAACTGTGTTCAAAAAGTGGGCGTGTCCGTTCACCGATTTTCTTTATTTTTACAGCAAAGAGTTAGATTTATATGTTGAACACTTTCTCTAAATATCGTTTCAATAAGTCAATTTTTACCGGAGTTATGGCATGGAAAGTTTTATGGAATAATCACCCATAAAGGGGCGGGGCCACGCCCATTTTCCAAAAATTTTGTGTTTTCGACTTTCTTTGCCCACAAACACTTTAGAGGTGAAATAGAAATGATATACAGCTAGTTTAAGCAAAGTTATAGCATATTCAATATATCTATGATCCTTTTCAAAATCTTTCGTATAAAATTGGGCGTGGACCTAACCCGATTTCGATAACTTTTTTTTGAAATATTGCCTGTATTAATATAAATATGTGTGCTGAATTTTACTTTGCTATCTTGAGCGGTTTTTGATTTATGATTAATAATATTTCCAAATTTGACTTAATCAAAAGTGGGCGGTACCACGCCCCATTTTAAAAATTTCTTCAAAAATGTATTTTTTGCCTTAACGCTAAAGTGCACACCAAATATTATCCTTATAGGTGTATTATGTACTGAATAATCACTCTTTTTGTATTTTCGTAAATATTATATATATAGAAAGTGGGCGTGGCTTTTAACCGATTTTGCCTATTTTCAATAGCGCTCCGAGATAAGTGAAAAGGAACCTGCATACCAAATTTCATTGAGATATCTCAAGATTTACTCAAGTTATCGTGTTCACAGACGGACGGACGGACGGACGGACGGACATGGCTCAATCAATTTCTCTTTTCCTCCTGAACATTTTGATATATATAAGTCAATATCTATCTCGATTCGTTTATGCCGTTACATACTACCGTTAGGCGAATGAAGTTAATATACCTTGTGTGCGAAGCACTACTAGGTATAAAAAGGCAGTATGGTGTTAACTACTTGTCCGTATATTTTGCGTGTTTGCTATCCGATTTGCGTAAGTTTTGGCAGGAGTATACTACATACTATTGGGAAGCATCTCACTAAGTTTCATTGAAATACCTTTTTGAAACTCCAAGCAATCGCTTTTGAAAATAGCAGAGCTTTTATGCTAAAAAGTGGGCGGCGCCACGCCTACTTCACCAAAAACCACAAAATTTTTATACAGTTTAGTTTTTCTTAAAAAGCTTATTAAGTGTGTAAAATCTTATTTATATAACTTATACAATTATGGAAATATCGCGATTTTAATTTTACGAAGAAATTTTTTAGAACTGTGTTCAAAAAGTGGGCGTGTCCGTTCACCAATTTTGTTCATTTTAACAGCAAAGAGTTAGATTTATATGTTGAACACTTTCTCTAAATATCGTTTCAATAAGTCAATTTTTACCGGAGTTATGGCATGGAAAGTTTTGTGGAATAATCCCCCATAAAGGGGCGTGGCCACGCCTATTTTCCAAAAATTTTGTGCATTCGACTTTCTTTGCCCACGAAAACTTTAGAGGTGAAATTGAAATGATATACAGCTTGTTTAAGCAAAGTTATAGCATATTCAATATATCTATGATCCTTTTCAAAATCTTTCGTATAAAATTGGGCGTGGACCTAACCCGATTTCGATAATTTTTTTTCGAAATATTGCCTGTATTAATATAAATATGTGTGCTGAATTTTACTTTGCTATCTTGAGCGGTTTTTGATTTATGATTAATAATATTTCCAAATTTGACTTAATCAAAAGTGGGCGGTACCACGCCCCATTTTAAAAATTTCTTCAAAAATGTATTTCTTGCCTTAACGCTAAAGCACACACCAAATATTATCTTTATAGGTGTATTATGTACTGAATAATCACTCTTTTTTTATTTTCGAAAATATTATATATATAGAAAGTGGGCGTGGCTTTTAACCGATTTTGCCTATTTTCAATAGCGCGCCGAGATAAGTGAAAAGGAACCTGCATACCAAATTTCATTGAGATATCTCAAGATTTACTCAAGTTATCGTGTTCACAGACGGACGGACGGACGGGCGGACGGACATGGCTCAATCAATTTCTCTTTTCCTCCTGAGCATTTTGATATACATAAGTCAATATCTATCTCGATTCGTTTATGCCGTTACATACTACCGTTAGGCGAATGAAGTTAATATACCTTGTGTGCGAAGCACTACTAGGTATAAAAAGGCAGTATGGTGTTAACTACTTGTCCGTATATTTTGCGTGTTTGCTATCCGATTTGCGTAATTTTTGGCAGGAGTATACTACATACTATTGGGAAGCATCTCACTAAGTTTTATGCTTGAACACTTTCTCTAAATATCGTTTCAATAAGTCAATTTTTACCGGAGTTATGGCATGGAAAGTTTTGTGGAATAATCCCCCATAAAGGGGCGTGGCCACGCCCATTTTCCAAAAATTTTGTGCATTCGACTTTCTTTGCCCACGAAAACTTTAGATAAAATACAAATAAATGATATACAGCTAGTTTAAGCAAAGTTATAGCATATTCAATATATCTATGATCCTTTTAAAAATCTTTCGTATAAAATTGGGCGTGGACCTAACCCGATTTCGATAATTTTTTTTCGAAATATTGCCTGTATTAATATAAATATGCGTGCTGAATTTTACTTTGCTATCTTGAGCGGTTTTTGATTTATGATTAATAATATTTCCAAATTTGACTTAATCAAAAGTGGGCGGTACCACGCCCCATTTTAAAAATTTCTTCAAAAATGTATTTCTTGCCTTAACGCTAAAGCACACACCAAATATTATCCTTATAGGTGTATTATGTACTGAATAATCACTCTTTTTGTATTTTCGAAAATATTATATATATAGAAAGTGGGCGTGGCTTTTAACCGATTTTGCCTATTTTCAATAGCGCGCCGAGATAAGTGAAAAGGAACCTGCATACCAAATTTCATTGAGATATCTCAAGATTTACTCAAGTTATCGTGTTCACAGACGGACGGACGGACATGGCTCAATCAATTTCTCTTTTCCTCCTGAGCATTTTGATATACATAAGTCAATATCTATCTGGATTCGTTTATGCCGTTACATACTACCGTTAGGCGAATGAAGTTAATATACCTTGTGTGCGAAGCACTACTAGGTATAAAAATAATTAAATTCAATAAAATATTAATAGGTGTAGGTGTTTCTATACAAATAACAATGTCCATGCATTTGATTCTAATGATTAGAACTGCATGCAGTGGCTAATGAACTCAATGCTGTGGGTACTAATGTGTCTTCCTCTTTGTACTCTGTTCGTGATGTCAACACTGAACTATTGAATAAGTGCGTTGATCTACAAGTTAAGCTACTCACTACTAAGTTACAAACTAGAGACGATGCTTTAACTGCTCTTTCCGCTGATTTGAAAAGTGCTGTTTATGATTTCAGTGTTTCAGAATTTGGACTTAACTCAATAAAATTAAAAGAATTGAGTAATAGCGTTAATATTTCTTCCACACTTTTATCTAATGTGGCTTTGGGCGCGCATGATACTGTCGCTGCCGTTGCCTCTATTGCCTATTTTAAATATTAAAAGTTACATTTAAAGCTAAAAGAGTTTAATACTTAATGTGCTTCACTACTTTCTGTGAAAAATTACTTAAATCTTTGAATTGTGATTAATTATCTAAATCATTGTACTGAATTTGTGTGTGCCGAGTTTTTTGCATATTTTATTTGTTGCATTTGAAAGGCTCGTACTTTACATTGCAATTGTTGTTGTGTGCTGATTTGCTTTTTGATCCCCCTTTTGTTACAGCTGTTTGCGTGGTTTGTTAAACGTCAAATATTGTGTGTCTAAAACTGGTCGCTAAATCCTGTGCGTTTCAAACTGTCATGGTTGTTTTTCTTTTCATTTGATAAACTCAATTTTTCTTTTATTTTGATAAAACTAAATATCTTATCTCGTTATTTTTTATAAAGTGCTTTAATTACTTTTTAAAAAATGTCGTGTATGTTGAAAACTGTAGCATGCTGGTTGTGCGATGGACTTATCCACGCAAAATGCGCCGGGTTAACTGGTAGAATAGCGGACTTAATTAACGACGGGAAAGGCCTGGACTGGTCCTGTACTAAATGTCGATCGACGGAAGTTCACTTATACAAAACTTTCAGGCACATTAGAAACGGGTTTTATGAAATCAGCAAAGATTTTTCATTGCTGACTGAAAAGTTCAAAAAGTACGAAAATATTTTCAAACCCTTAAAACCTCTAGATGGTTCGACTAACTTGGAATGCCCTGACAATCGCGAAGAGAATAGCGAAAACAAGCGCAGACGTACGGATGATCTGCCTTCTCCTTCAATGGCGCCGAATCTGCCTCCAGCTATTGAACTGATTGATTTGGCATCTCCAATACCTGACACGGTTGTTTGGGCAACGTCCAAAAACGCCCCCCAAAGTCAACAAATAAAAAAACCTTGGAACCTCCAACGATGGAGCCCGAACCAATTACTAGTTGTGGTCCCTCAAAAAAAATCGATTTTTGTGTCTCGGTTCCATCCAGACACTACTGAAGATGATTTTAGGTACCATATTTCTTCTAAGATTAAAGATAAAACCTTAACTGTTAGAAAATTTAACTTCGCTTACCAACGGAATATGTCTTCGTTTAAAATTGACGTATCCGGAAAAGATTTTGACTCTCTTTTTTTTACAGTTCGTTTTGGACTCCCGCGGCTCTTGTGCGGGAGTTTGAGTTCAGACCAAATAGAAATGTTGAAACGTAGCTCAAATCACTCGTAATAATGTTGAGTCAAAAAACTAAATAAGTACTAAGTATGTGAATATCTCTAATGTCAGAGGTTTAAATACCAAATTAAATGACATATATTTGAAATCTTTCCATTGTAACTATAACGTAATTGCTTTTACCGAAACTTGGCTAAAACCGCATGTTTTCAGTTCCGAGTTTTTATGTAACGAATATCAAGTTTATAGACATGATCGCTTGAACAAGGTCGGAGGTGGTGTTCTACTTGCAGTTCATTCCTCCATTCCTTCAGAGGAGGTTAATGTACCTAACACGGATTCCATTGAGTTTAAATGCATCCTCATCCAGCTAGAGAACGTGCATATGTACTTATCTGTTTGCTACATCCCTCCAGCATCTGATCTTTCAATCTACATGCAGCATGTCTCTCTGCTGTTAACTTATTGACTAAAGCTTCTGACTCGATGATTGCTTTAGGTGATTTCAAATTACCGCATATATCGTGGAACATATCTGTTGGAAACTTTACTCCAAATCTATCCAAACTGGGCTTAAATGACTTTTTGGATGGAATTTCTGATCTCCGTCTTAGTCAAATAAATGTTACCGCTAACAAGTTTGGCAAAATCTTAGATTTAATTTATGTTGATGATAAAAACAAATTTTCTGTAAATCGTTGTGATCCGTTGGCTTTACCAGAAGACGTCTACCACCCTTCTATGGAAATATTTTACGGAACCATAAGTAATGGCCAATGTACACAATGCTGCTCAAGTAGTAGCATGTAACTTCACAAAAGCCAACTAGTTATAAGAAATTAAATAGAGAACTGTCTAAATTAACTTGGCCTGAGCTTTGCGGCGATATCGATTCAAACGTTTTGCATTTTAATCAAACTATTTACTACTTATTTGAGATGTTTATTCCTAAACGTAAATTAACGTATGATCATCCAACGCAAGCTTGGTTTACTAAAGAGCTTATGATGCCGAAAAATAGAAAAACCCGTTCTTTCAAATTATTTAAGAAATCGGGTTTAAACAAACATTACTTGTTGTATTCTGTTCTACGTAAGAGGTACATATACTTGAATAAAAAGTGCTATAGAGCCTATATCTCTAAAACAAAAAGATACATTATTCGCAATCCGAAGTCATTTTATGATTTCGTAAATTCTAAACGAAAAGTAGTGGGATTTCCCTCAGCCATGAAATATAAAGACATTTTATCTAGCAATAATCAAGATATCGCAAATTTCTTTGCGCAATTTTTCACTTCTAACTATTCTGCCGTCACCAATTCTGACTTTACATATTATCCCTATGAGCTACGTGGGAACAATTTAATTAATTGTCGAACTATAAGCGCCAATGATGTTCTTATTTATCTGAAAACCTTGAAGGAATCTTTCAAATGCGGTCCTGATAGGATTGCCACATGCTTCTTGAAGAAGTGTGCTAACAATATTTACCAACCTCTTACTAATTTGTTTAATCTGTCACTAAAGTGTGGTGTTTTTCCAAAAGCATGGAAGGAGTCGTTTCTTCTACCGCTTCATAAAAGCGGAAGCAAGGCTTCTATAGAGAAGTTATTGTTACCAATCAGCTTACGAATCCTATCTCTACCATGATTTCTGACTGTCAACACGGGTTCTGTAAGGGAAAGTCCACCGTTACAAACTAACTTGAATTTACAAATCATGTCTCAAATGGCTTTAGAAAAAATCTGCACACAGACGTTATTTATACTGATTTCAGCAAAGCTTTCGATAAAGTGTGTCACTCTTTAATTATTCATAAACTGGATCAGTTGGGTTTCCAGCCGCGTCTCAGTCGCTGGATCTCTTCTTACCTTAGCGACAGAACACAAAAAGTAGTGTTTAAAATTTGTGAATCCGATATTATTTATGCCTCCTCAGGACTTCCTCAAGGAAGCCATCTGGGCCCGATTCTGTTCTTGTTGTTTATAAATGATATTTCTACAGAAATAGAATTTTCGAAAATGTTAATGTATGCCGACGATGTAAAGCTTTTCATGTCATTCGCATCAAGATAGCAATAAGCTTCAATCAGATCTAAATACACTAGTTACTTGGTGCGATTTAAATTATATGCCGCTTAATCTAAAAAGATTTAAATACATGCGTTTTTCGAGAGGAATTTCACAGCCAGCTTCCTATACAATTAACAATTATAGTCTTGAGCAAATGTATGATTTTGTTGACCTTGGGGTTACTATGGGCTACAAACTCAGTTTTAACTGCCACATTAACGTAACAGTCAATAAAGCTAGAGGCGTTCTAGCATTTGTTAAACGATGGTCTAAAGGATTTAGCTACAATTATGTAACTAAAACTCTCTATAATTTGGAACCCACGTTACCAGGTTCACGTGGATCGCTTAGAATCAGTTCAAAAACTATTTTTACTATTTGCCTTAATAGATCTTCACTGGGATCCCTTGTATAATTTGCCATCGTATACGAGTCGCTTAAAACTAATTAATCTTCACAGCTTTTCTAGTCGGAGATAATGCTTGGAATTGTTTTCATGATTAAATTACTAAATGGCTCAATCACAAGCCCGTTTCTTTTGAGCGAAGTGAACTTCAATGTACCTTCTCGTCCATCAAGACATTTTAAACCAGTTATCTTGAAACAGTGCCGAACTAATTTTGAATTAAATGAGCCTTTTCGTTGTTTGTGTCAAGATTATAATTCGCATTCTGGTACGTTTGATATTTCAGACTCACTATGCAGCATAAAAAGTCAATTCATTTTATCCTAAAAACGTAGCAACAATTTGCTTTAGTATCCTTTGATTCGTATCTTTATCCTTAAAATAATTATTCGCTGTCAACTAATTATTTATTAATTGTATCATCTATTTTTTATCTACCTTACTTAGCTGATGAGATTTTCTCTGTAGCTGACCAGTTTTATATCTCGACGATTAACAAACCAAAGCTTTTCATAGACTCGGCACGAAAGAACAATCCGCGCGTCATGTGGATGCGCCGGTCGGGCGGGATATGGTGGGTAATCCGTTGGGAATTATTATTATTATTATTATTATTATTGTTATACTACGGTGGTTGCCCAAAATACTACAACACCGAATGTGAACTGTGAACAAAAAGTACATCAGCAGAAACAACAACGGGCAGTGAACAAAGAGGCTGGGTCTCGATCTGCTGTAAAAACTACCCGAAAAAGTCTAAAAGATCCACTGGTTCATGGTGTAAATAATAACACGTATTATCTTTCCACCCAAGTGTGTCTGAAGATGATATGCTAAATTATGTCTCAAAACATGCTGGCATTAGTAAGATTCATTTGTAATGCGTGAAACTCGTTAAAAACGGTACTAATTTTGCTGATTTTAGAAGAGTTACTTTCAAACTGGCAGTATCGGAGACATATTATGAGAATCTAGTTGATACGAATATATGGCCAGTCAATGTAATACTTTGGACGTTCAGTTTTTTTCCGAAGAGGAGGGCAACTCAACAATTTCCATAGCTGCGTCTGTAAACATCGAAACCCAAGCTAGGCTGCTTAACATTTATTATGCTTCTGGTCTTAGGATTAAATCGAAGGCTTTGTATGAGTTTAGTTCACACATAAGCTACGATATGTTCGTTTTTACCGAGACCTGGCTAAATGATGCCTTCTTCGACAACGAATTTTTTGATCCAAATATCTACCATGTTTATAGAAAAGATCGGGATGTGATAAAAACTGGGCTGGCTCGGGGAGGTGGCATCTTAATAGCTGTTCAGCGAAAGTATCGCTCGTCGCTTCATTCGTTGCAGAATGGGAACTGATCAACTATGTGTGTGCGTAAATGGTTCGTCGACAGTTTTTATATGCGCATCCTACATTCCACCTGCTAGCACAGACTGCTTGTATACAAACGCTTATGGAAAACATCTGTTTGGTAATGACCACAATCGCGACTATTTATTTATTTTTCAGTTATTATAATGAATACGCAGCTACTTCCCCCTTTTCCTGGTACTAATTCCTATTTGCTTTTTTTCCAAATAAAAAATGAGAACGTAGAAGCAATTTTTTTTTCAATCTATGGAAGATCTGCATGGCGGCCACCGTGGTGTGGAGGTAGTGTTGTCGGCCTACCACACCAACGGCCCGGGTTCGAGCCCTGGTACAGGTTACATCAAAAAGTGGTTTGAAAAAGTTTTTTCAAAACGGGGTCGCCCCTCGGCAGCGGTTTAGCAAACTCTCCGAGTGTATTTCTGCCATGAAAGGCTTCTCAGCAAAAATTCAACCGCTTTGTAGATGCCGTTCGGAGTCGGCGAAAAACCGTAGGTCCCGCCAATTTGTAGGAAAAATTTTAAAGCGGCACACCACAAATTGGAAGAGAAGCTCGGCGCAAAAATCTCCTAGGAGGTTGATGATATAACTGTTGTATATCGCGCCATATATATATATATATATGTGGAAGATCTATATTTCGATTTATAATGTCTAAGGAAACATTTCAAAAAATTACAAGAATAATACGGTGAGCCAACTTCCCGTCGCAACCATTGCGACAACTATGACAAATGGGTGGAGTTGCTGCCAATGTATTATAATCCTAGCGAGTGTGTTACCATCGATGAGCAGCTCTTGGGATTGCATTGAAGATGCAAGCTTCGCCAGTATATGCCGAACAAGCCGGGAAGGAATGGAATAAAATTTTGCATGACAGCATGTTCAAAATCTTGCTATGTAGGGAACATGCAACCATGGTAGGTAGGTAGGTAGGTTGCAGAGGCTGCTAGTGAAGGAGATAGCGCACATAGGCCCCGGAGGACCATTTTGTGGATTTTGAGAAGCGAAGAATGTCCTTTGACTTAATATTTTAGATATTTTAACCTTCTACCCCACAGCGCAGGGCATACACGTAGGAGATACCTCACAGTTTCAGGCTCGTCCTCATCTCTGCAGCTGCTGCAGAAGTCATTAAAGGGGATACCCAACCTTTCTGCATGACGACCTATACCTATATGCCCGTTAGGAGCCCCATAAGTAGAGAGAGCTATTCTCTTCTCAGTTGTAGTAGGTCTTCGGACCTACTCGCACTGATCTCAGACCATATCAACTTTAAATGACAGCAGATACCGATCTTATCCTACCTGTCACTTGCATTTTGGAGGAATTTATGCCTCGTTGAGAGCTTACTAGTAGCGAGCGGCATGCCTAAACCTATCCAGGACTGTGAAAGCGGAGCGGATGTGCCCCCTCTAGCCAGCTCGTCTGCCATCTCATTTCGCAGTCCACGAATTGTATGTACTTGCCCTCAGCGCCTTGAGAGCTGCTTGACTATCAGAGAAGATGTAGACATCCCCGTTGTTGATGTCCCTTGTCTTCAGATGCTCTACTGCTTCCTGTATCTCGGCCACTTCCGCCTGAAAGACACTGCAGTAGTCAGGCAGTCTAAAACTAAGACTAACGTCCAACTGAGAAGCGTACACCCCTCCTTCCACTTCGTCATCAAGTTTCGAACCATCTGTGTAAATGTGGATTAAGCCGTCATCCAGGGAATGTCCGATGTCCCAGTATTCCCTCTCCGGAATCGTGATATAGAATTTTTTCCCAAAACAGGACTTCGGTGTACAGTAATCAGAGCTGTACACGGGCAGATTGTTAAGGATGGATGAGTGACCTATACCAGGTAAATTCTTAAGTCGCATTGCGGAACTGGCGGCAGCTAGTTTAACACCTAAATCAATCGGTAAAATATTTAGGATTGCATTATGCGCGTCCGCTGCTGTTGTACGTAGCGCCCCACTGACACATATGACCTCGCTTTTCTACACTCTCTGCAATAAGATAATATTGGAATTTTTCTCCAGCCCCATCCACCAGACTCCCCATACAAAAGAGTCGGTCTAACCACAGTGGTATAGAGCCAGAGCGTAACTTTAGGAGTCAATCCCCGCTTTTGCCCTACGGCACCCCTACAGGAGTATAAGGCCACCAATGCCTTTGTAGCACTCTCCTGGATGTTTTCTTTCCAAGAAAGCTTTTTATTTAAGATAATACCCAGGTACTTAGCGGAGTCGCCAAGTTTGAAGGTAGTCTTACCTAATACTGGTAACTGCACCGTCGGATTTTATATTTCCGAGTGAGCAGGACCAGCTTTTTTTGCCCGGGTTAACACCTAGACCTTTGTCACCAGTCCACCTTTCCAACAACCTTAGGTTTCTCTGCATAATGTCACAAAGCGTTTGTGGGTATTTACCACTCACCACCACCGCAAGGTCGTCCGCATACGCTATGACCTTAGTCCCCCCCTCTCTCCCCAGAGTTTCCAGAAGTCCGTTGACTGTGGCTACCCATAGAAGAGGGGAGAGGATCCCACCTTGCGGCGTACCTCTGTTGAAGACCGTGTCTACTGATACTCCGGCTAGATCCGCTTGCACCCTCCTGCTCGTCAGCATTTGGTGCACAAGAGACATCAGCCGAAGTTCAATACCCAAGACCGTCAGAGCTACCGTGATTGCCTCCGGCGTGACGTTGCTAAACGCCCCCTAAATATCCAGGAAGGCTATTAATGTAAATTCTTTATTTGCCAAGGATTTTTCTATGTGTGACAATTTGATGTAACGCTGTGTCTGAGGATCTACCTTTCATATATGCATGCTGCGATGCTACGATTTTACTCTCTAATTTCTCCCTGAAGGACGTTCCAAAGCCTTGAGTTGGAAGGACACCAGACTTATTGGTCTGAAATCTTTTGGACCAACGTGAGATATTCTACCACCCTAAGGTATAAAGATTACCCTGGAGCTTTTCCAAGAGTTGGGAATATCACAAAAAGTAAGCACACCCCTATATATAGCCTGCAACCACGGGATAACCTGCTCCGTGGATTGCTGAAGCTTTATAGGTGCTATACCGTCTAGCCCCGAAGCTTTGAATGGCTTAAATGATCCAAAGGCCCATACAATTCTTTCCTTAGTGAGGTACTGCCCTTGGTAAAATTCTTCCTGACCCACATCTATAAGGTACCTATTGATACTCGTTTTACGCCTCTGGAAAGTGGGTACCAAGGAGGAGTTGCAACGTTTCTTCCCCCGTATAAGTCCATGACTCATCCGGCCTTTTCAAACACCCCAGTTCACTGCGAGGTGCTTTTGATTGGATATTCCGTAACCTAGAACCTTCTGATTCAGATTCTATCCCACTACAAAAATCCCTCCAGGAGGTTCTTTTAGATTTCCTGAGTTCCCCTTTGTATTTCCTCAGATGACCTTATACGCCTCCCACTTTGAGGCTTCCTCAGAGGCTTTAGCGCTATTAAAAGCTTGTCTGCATAGCTTCCTATACCTGTCTAGATCGGGGTTCCACCAGGGTGGTTTTTGCTTACCCCTAGCCCTTTTAAAGGGACAGGTTTTATCTAAAGCTAATTGACATGCCTTGGTGAACTTTTCCACCATGTCATCTATTTCTTTAGTATCCCTGGGTTCATAGGGATGATGCTCGGAAAGGTACTTGCCCAGTTCCTCTCTGTACGTTTGCCAGTTGGCATTCTTAAGATTTCTATATGGGTAGGAGGTGGATGGTACACCTTCCACATCAAAGCTAATATAGCGATGGTCGGAGAAGGAGTGCTCATCGTAAACCATCCATTTTTCGACCATGCCTTCCGCGCTTCTCGAGCAGAGCGTAACGTCCAGAACCTCCCTTCTACTTTTAGTATCAGATATCCTGTTGCAAAGCAAAATCAAAGAGTGACTTACCCCTTTCGTTTACATCGGCGCTGCATCGCCTCCAACGATGATGTGCCCCTTAGCCTTCTCCAGGACCATACGCACCGCCTGCGTAGGTGCTGGTCTATCATGTAAAATATACATAGAGGTCAATGTACAGATCATACCATTGACCTCTATTTGGATGGATGTCGTATCCTCGTCACTAAATTGGGGGAGAAATAAAGCCTGTATATTAGATTTTAACAGGATGCTACCTCTCTTCACCACCGTGACATTGCCAATGTCGTCGCCCGACATCGGTTCATCTCCCGAGTGCATCTCGCACAACCTCCCGAAGCCCGCCCAGGGTAGAGCCCAGTGAGAGGAGCGACGCCGCGTCATCCCAATCCACCCCATCACTGTGGTCCTTCTCCAGCTTTTCCTCCTGCACTGACCTTAGGTCGTTGGAGCAGACCTTTACCTTGACCTGTACGAAGCCAAAGTTAACCATACAATCCGTCCTTTCCAGGGGAGGGATAATTTCTTTATTAAGCATCAGGAATGCCTGACACGTAGCCTTAGAGCTCGTCTCTAACCTAAGGATCCTCCAATTTGTGGTTGGAAGATCGGGATTGAAGGCCCTGAAAACTTCAAGCACCTTTTCTGGCTCCTCTGGTTTGACCGGTATCCAAACCCTTGTCCCAGGTCTACATGGGATCTCACTAAGATCCACCGCCCTGATAATCGCACCAGGGTAGACCGCCTCCATCATTCCCACTGGCCTTTTGTACATGGCAGCCGACCTCGAACCCCACAGGCCATCGAAACCTGAAACCACCCCACTTCTTTCCAGGAGGGGATGGGACCAGGAAATTCGGACAAGACGCTGACCGAGTGGGTAGCCATCGCTGCCCGCACCCAGTCCCAGTTAGACCGGAACCGCCTCTCCCCCTCGGGGTTCGAGTCAAAGACCCCCCGAAGTATACTACCTTTAGCAACTTCCGCAAACGTGGGGCCTAGGACTCTATCCCTTTTAGGATTAGGGGCGCTTGACCCAGCCTACGTGGACCTGTGCGTTTCTCGGTCCCTCTTTCCTCTGCCGGACAACTACCGTCGAAGTCCGGAGCAACCTCTCTAGCCCACTCTAGCTCGGCCCTCAACTCTGTCACATCCCCAGGCAGCGCCCTGGTGAGTAGATCTGGCGTATGCGAGCGCGCCGGCCTCTACGTTTTCCCAGGATCGAGCCGCTTACTGGTTACGCCTCCGCCGGCAGCCTCAGCTCCCTTAGTGACCCCTCCCTCAACCGCAGCTGCTATCTTCAACACTGCACCAGACTCCGGCATCGCCTGCATCGCACGAGCACCGTTCCCTATAGGGGCTTCCCCTCCGACCTTGTTGGAGTGTCCGCCTCCTTATGTTTTATTTGTTTTTTATTTAAATCTATTTTATGTCCCACGAGTAGCGGAGCAAGGGTCGCCCACCCCGAGCAGAGATCCGCGACACCCGGGGTAAGGCCAAAGATTACAACTGGGACTGGCCATGATCCCAGAGGGCTCCGTTAGAGACTGGGCTATTTAAAAAGGGGCCCCCAGGCTGATCCTCGGCACGGTGACGCATAACACCTTGATCCAGCCCCCTTCCCTCGCGACCATGGTCAGGAATCACATCAATGCGCCAGGGCTATTGAAGGAGCTAAGATGCATGGCTGTGATTGCTGACCTTAGCTGGATACCTTCCTTACAGGAGAATACTATGTACCAACCTATCCGGAACAACTGTAGTATCCATTACCAGTCAGTACCCTCTCGGAGGGTTCAGTCTGATGATTTTCGCCAACCACAATGCAACCATACTTGGGCAAACTACCAGGAAATCAGCCGGAGAGGAATCAAGGACAACGCGTTGTATTGGAACTTGTAACTGAATTGAAAGGTCACAATGTAACAATTGACAAGTTGTTTAGCTCATTTGAGCTTGGCCAGAAACGTATGGGAAAAAATTTAACAATGATAGGAACAATGAGGAAAAACAAACGTAGTATTCCTGCAAAACTGCCCTTTTTTACATCTACCTTCGCTTTTACAAAGAAAACTACTTTAGTTTCATATGTTCGACGAAAAGACAAATGCACTGTGGTACAGAGCACAATGCGTCACACTATCAGTACAGTACAGTACACAAATCTACCTAAAAAATTGCCGCAAATAATAGAGTACTGCAATAAAACCATAGGCGGCGTTGATACCGTTGACAAAATGCTAGCCACTTACAGCTGTAAAAGAAAAGGCAATCGTTGGCCAATGGCTGTGTTTCCTATATAGTCGATATATCTGCCTTAAAAATATGGATGAGTGTAAATGAGGATTGGGTGGATGTCCAAAAAAAGAGTCGACGTAAAATATTTTTACGCAATCTTGCACTTGACTTGGCAAAACCATATATGGCCTACCTTAACTTGGATGTTGCTGACCCACAGTCAAGTAGTTCACAACGACAGTAACCGGAGCCGCCGAAGAAACGAGCACGGTGTCACTATTGCGTGACTGAAAAAAAACGCTAGTTCAGAAAACAAAACTGAACTGAGATGCGCCATTTGCAAAAAAAAAACGTTTGTAAACAACCGCAATGTATGTATTAACTGCCTTAATAGTATTATTAGTAACTCATTTTATCAATATATATACAATACATTCGGGTCGAAAACGACCCTAACGTAGAATTATGACGTTTTTTTCCGTAGGTCTACGTTTAATAAGGGTTTTAACGATAAGATGTGAACCTTTTAAAGAGATATCGACCAAAATGTGGGCCAGGTCTGACCCTAGGAGGCGACGGTACGATACGGGTATCAACGCTTATGTCTATGCATATATAGCTGAGTCCTTATGATTTTGCAATTTTCTTCCTCTGCCAGTACTCGGTATGCCACAGACTACTAAATCGTTGGGCCGATTTGGCTTGCATTTGTAACATCCGACAGCGCTTTTAAGGGAAACGTTCCCAATGATACATTGACAAAAAAAAAAAAAAACCATATAGTGTTTGATTCAAAGAGAAACAAATATGTTTTGGCGCCAAATTATATTTTGCTTACTTTTGAACAAAATTTTGTTTGAAGATCTTGAACAAAAACTGTTTATTAAAAATCATAAAAATGTTTAAAATAAATAACAATCTGTTCATAATAATCAAAATTAAAACTGTTTAAAACGATTATGACTTTTTGATTTAAAGATTATTTGTTTGAAATATTAAAAATGAAAAGTTATTGAATCAAACAAAATTTAATTTGAATTAAATGTTAATTTATTCACCCTTTCCATAGATAATAAAAATTTATTTTATTTATTTACTATCATACTTTTTTATTAAATATATTTATTTAGTTATTAATAAGAAGAGCGTTCATTTTTATGTACATACATATGTATGTATATTAGTGTTATCCAGTACCTTTAACTTGTTTCGTGTGTATGCAGTTGTTAATTGTATAGTTATGTAGTGGAGGGCTGAAAAGAAAAAATTGTTAGAAAATCAAATGCAACAAGCAAACTATCTTCAGTGCAAGGGTCATTACATTTCAATAAGTAAAATTAAAGTTTACCATCGAACTTTTTTTTTAGGCTTCAAGCACATCAAAAACTTAATTGGAAATTCGATCCAACGCATCTTTCTGGTTTTCAGCTGTTGAAATTAATACAACATTATGCGCGCACTATTTATTAAAACACATTACACGGCACACTTAGTAATATTTACCAATTAAAATAGGAAGAATTTCCATTAATACTCAACCATTTACCAACTCAATCAAATTAACATCTTCCATCTTTGCGAATTATGTATACTGTATTATGCACAGCAAAATTGGAGATGGGCTGAGGGGATACCTTTCGGTGTTAGCTACCGTTTTTAACAGTATGCAATAGTTTTGATACTTGGTACCGAAACGTTTAGATGTCGTGCGAAGCGGGAAATTTAAAAAAACTGGATCTCGTTTGATGTATAATTTTCTAACATTTTGAGTGTAACACAAAGATTTATATTTTAGATATAAAACCTGTAAAAAGAAAAAAAAGCGAAAATTTTTAATATTTTGTTTTGCTAAAACGAATTCCAAATCTGCAAAACATGTGTTATTTACAATAGAAATAATAATATAAATGTAAATCTGAGAGAACGACTTCGGATAACCAGGACCCTCAATAACAAAAATACGAAATACAAAATAATATGGTGATAAGAGAAGGGTCGAAGAACCCCGAACAAATCTTATATATAACAAGTAAGGAAGTCTAAGTTCGGGTGAACGGAACACTAAATACCCAGCGTATTTGATGGGTGCGCCACGCCAATTGCTTATAAAGCTTTAACCGCTTACATGAGCCAAAGTACAGAATCGATGTTTTCAAGGGTTATACCATGTCCTATATATAACTTTGGAAAAGAAGGCGTGCCATGCCCATAACTTTTAACGTATTTTGTGAAATTTTTGATATACGGATATATGTTTCCATTAATCAATATTTACATAATTTTAAAAAAGTGGGTGGTGGCACGCCCACGGAGTTTATTATGTTGTTTGTCCCTATTTGAAAATCAGTTTTCATTGCAGATCTTTATGATACTTTCACAGTGGCTTGTTAATAGTGAAATGTTGATATTTTGTTTATTCACTTGTGGGCGGTGCCACGCCCATTTTCCAAAATATTACCAAAAAACCTTTAAACATCACTAATAACATCATCAGGTGAATGAGTGCATAAATTTTAGCATTATATCTTTATCAGTTAAACAGATATTGCATATTCCGGTTTCCTTACTCTCGTTTAGAGAACTTTAGTCCAAAAGTGGGCGTGGTCGTTCACCGATTTTTCTTATTTTCTGTGGTAGTACTCTACATAAACATAACATGCCTGGTACCTAGTTTCGTAAATCTATCTCACACCGTTCGAAAGTTATTAGCAGTCGAATTTGAAAATTGCGTGACTCATAAGTACGCAGCTTGTCTCCAGGAGACATAACGGGTATGATAAGCCTTCAATTCTGGCATGGTCTTTACTAGGTCTAGGGATTCGTCACACAATACATGGTCTTTTAATCAAATACTATCTTTTTTTTTTAAATCTCGAATAGATTCCTATTGATTTTACACTTTTATTGATAAATATATTTAGCTGCTAACCTTTCTACTTACATTAATATTTCCATGTTCATATGTTAGTATGTTGTATGTCTCCTTGATGGTTGTATTAAATAAAGTTGGTTGTCCCCCGTGTTTCCTTGATTATTGTATTGATGGTTGTTAAAGTTGGTTTTCCCCCGTTGGCAACGCCTTTGGCGTGCAATGCCTCAAATATTTTTCTGTTTTTTCTAATTTAATTATAGTGGCACCTATGTATGTGGGATTTGCTCGACGGGTATTTCACTCGAAGTGGCACTTGTGTTTTATTTAATGTCTTGCATATTTTCACTTGAACTATTGTGGCACTTCTATGAATGCACTTGAGTTTTATTTAATGTCTTGCATATTTTCACTTGAACTATTGTGTCACTTCTTGGTGGCACTTGTGCTGAGAGTATTTTTCTTTAGGAGCTGGGTCCGAACACACGGCCAAACACGCGTGTCCTTTACAAGGAGTTTTTTTGCTTGGCTTTGGTTTTATTTAATGTCTTGAATATTGTCACTTGGCCTATTGTGGCAATTCTATGGTGGCACTTGTGTTTTATTCGATGTCTTATATTTTCTCTCAAAGCGAAATATTCTTAAAATTATTTGTTGTGGCACTTCTATGGTGGCACTTGTGTTTAGAGTACTTTTCTTTAGGAGGTGGGTCCGAACCCACGGCCAAACACGCATGTCCTTTACAAGGAGTTTTTTTGATTGGCATTGATATGTAGTGATGGCAAGCAACATGTAAGTAAAACGATCCTTTTCGTTTATTTAATTTTATTTCCCTTGTATTTACCAGGGCAGCCGGTCTCAGGGGAAGAGTTGGTATGAGTAAAAACATAAGAGCGACGCTAGCGTCTAAAAACCTACACTGCTTGCCCTAACTTTAGTTGCTGCACGTTATTAGCCGCGTGATCCAATTCTGATTATTGTGCTTGTTGTTGTCCCGCGCAAGACTATAAGTGTTCGATCAGCAATATGGCCGGATGCGTTATTATTGCAGTATTGAAGTTTTCTTTGTTATTGAGTGCTAAGCTCTAGACCACCCTGAAGGAAAGATTGGTCCAATCGCCCAAAACCGACTATCATAGGTATAGTAGCTTTGTATCTATACCAAGGATGGTCCAAAAAATATATGCAATGTAATTAAAAGTAGGTGGATTGACCAAAAAGTAATCCGAATGTACCAAAAGTATCCCAAATGTTATGCACAGAAGGTGATTTTTTTCTCGTGTTTATGGTTTTAAGTATATAAAGTATACTCCGATTGTAATGCACAAAGTGCCATTTGACCTAATTTTGGTTACAATGTAATGCAGTAGGGGGCAATTGGTCCTTGCCTAGGCCATACAATGTTAAACGTCCCTGTAAAAAACGTTGGAGTATGGGAGTACTCCAACATTTATTCTCATTCATACAAAAAGGTGGTCCAATTTATAAGCCCATGTCCGGTGATTGGATCACCTAATCCATATCGGAGCACCCTGCTGTATAGTCTATGGAACACCTACGTGAGAGTACTTTGAAAATGCTGGCAAAAGATTGCTCTATAGAGTACTCTGCAGTAAAGCGAGAGAGGGAGTATGTGTTCTTTTTGAGGACCACCTACTCCCTCTCTCGCTTTGCTGTTGAATACTCCATAGAGTAATCCGATAGGAGTATTTTGGGAGTACTCTCATGTAGGTGATCTATAGAGTATTCAAAAGCAAAGAAGTGGAGTACTCCGAGTCGGATTAGGTGATCCAACTACCGGCCATCGCCATATAAATTGGACCACCTTTTTTATATGAGCGAGGATAAGTGTTGGAGTACTCCGATACTCCTTAAGGAGTACTCTATGGAGTATGAAACGGAGTATTTCGGTTTTTTGCAGGGGTAAATAGAATTTTATATGTGCTTGGACCAAACTTTGGACTACTTACAAACCTCTACAGTGTGGTTTGTGGTGTGGACTTAGTCTACTCCGAAATCCTACAGGGCAGTGATGCACAGCGCCAGCAGAGCTACTAATACATGCGCAACAATTTTGTCGTAGTGTGTGTGTATCTACAGAACACTGCAAGAAACATCTTTGCAGATTAAAGGAGATAGTGCATATAAATGGTTTGGTTAACTTGTGTTACCAACAAATACATATATACTTTAACATTTGTATGTATGAAAAAAATTAAAAATAGAAAAGGGTGACACAAAACGCATAGACATAAAAAAAAATTAAATATTTTTATGCGTTTCCAAATATTTTTATGGATAGTAAAAACAAAAAAAAAATTATAAGTTTTTTCAGATAATTAATAATTATATTCCAAAAAAAGTAACTTGTTCATCGGATTTTTCTCAGACTCCTGTTATAAAAATTTAATTGATATAACTTAGTAATAAAAAAAATGTAATTCGGCAGTGAGTACATATAAATTCTATTATAAAAATGATATTTATATTATTATTATAATTAAATATTTTTAAACAAATTAAGCAGAGAGGCTCGTAAAAAGGGTTCGTATAAAAAAATAATAAGATTCCCATTCGATTCTAAACATTGTCAAATCATGCATACATACATACATATACCGATATTACGATTATTAAATTTGCGCATGCGTTGTTTGATATTTGAAATTCAAAGCGCAACTGACCGTCTTGCTTAACCGCTCGCAGTGGACAACAGAACTTGGGCATGCGTTGTGAGCTGGTTGAATTTCAAATGCAAACCTGACACGACGTGTAGGTGAGAGTAGAATGCTCTTAATTGCTCCGGAGGGTAGCACTGCTCTAGACGCGTCGTCCGCAGATTCGATATTTTGGCCGGATGGTTGGTTACCTGTGTTAACTTGTACATATGTACATCTTTTATGATGACAAGCAACATGTACATTAGGGTGGGTCGACAAAAAAAAGTTTCCCGTACACCCCTAGGACTAAAGATATTTTGAAGGCGATCGCAAAAATATTTTCACTCTGGACTGAAGGGTAAAGTTATATGAACAGCTATAATAAATATAGCTTCATATTAGGAGTGGGATTTTTTTCGAATAATATTCGAATAAACACTATTCGAATAAACGAATAAAAATATTCCTTGCAAAAAATTCGAATAGTATTTATTCGATTTTTTTATGTTACTTTACGCAAACTAAACTATTTTCACATGTGAACATGAAAAATCAGCACAAACCCGTCCTTTTGTTACTATAACCAACAGTATAGGTACATAATGAATTTCGGCATCTCTTGCTTGAAGCCTTAGCACAAAACTTACTAAACAAATGTAACTGCAATAAACATATATGTAAATGTACAAATACATGTTTATGTATAGTAACTTTATAGTAAATGTCTATTTACAGCTTCAATTATTACAAACCAAAATATTGTCGAATAGGATTGCCAGCTAGGGTTGCCACCTGAACGCATTTTATTTATTCCTTCAGATATCGACCACTATCCCGGGAACGGCTAAGCCGATTTCGATAAAATTTGGTAGATGGATAGTATGCTTCCTTCTTAGATTTTCTACTTGAATGTTGTCATTAATGGAAACTTAGAGGTTTGCCACCTCTCCGATTTTTTTTTAAATATATGGCAATATGGGTATCAAGTTGAACTGAACGGAAACGGAACGCATGATACCAAAGTTGCCAAACGGAGAAAATTTCGATCCAAGTCGAAATGCATGATAGGGGTGTTAGTTTTTTTTTGCAGTTTTGTATTATATTCAAAAAAGTAGATATATATGTAAGAAAATAAAAGATAAATAAAAATACTCTGTGAAAACTGTGTCGCTGAACCATTATATCAAACCGATACGTATCGTCGGTGAACACTTAACTTCGAAAATGTCGCAAGCATTCCTTTTAGACTACATAAAAATATTCTCAAAAATTCTCATCAAAGAGACCAAAAAAAAAATCAAAAAATAATCAAAAAAAATCAAAAAATAATCAAAAATAATCAAAAAAAAAACCAAAAAAATCAACAAAAAAATCAAAAGTAATCAAAAACAATCAAAAAATTTTATTTTGATTACTTTTGATTAGTTTTGATTTTTTTGATTTTTTTTGATTATGTTTGATTATTTTTTGATTTTTTTCTAATTCTAATCAATTAGTAATTGGAAATTTCTGAAAAAAATTAAAATAATCATTAATGATTGAAAAAGCTATTCAATCAATTGATTACTCAATTCTAATGGGAATTTAACAGGTCTGCTATATATTATAAGTCTAACTATATAGTTGGTATATGTCCATGAAATTTAATTTGGTTTTTTGAAATATTGACGGAATATGAAAGGAGTGGTGGCTCTGATGGTATACTTTCAAGCATTGCTAAGTACAGTGGCGTATTCACGGGGGGCGGGGAGGAATTGGAGGGATAGATCCACCCCCTCTCCAAAAACTAAGTTTTTTTTATGTTTCATAGTGCTATTACCAATTTTCTTTCTAATGAAGCAAATAAGGACAATTAGGAATTGCTATTTACGCGGTGGAACGACGAAAAATCGAAACGTGTAAATGAGCCTTTAGAGACAATCAAAAATTGCATATCAACAATGATACTGCAAAATTTTCCATCTTAATTTTTAATTGTTTCAATGGCAAATTACGTATGATTTAGTGCATTTGAAAACAGCTTGCCCATGTATGGAGTATGCAAATAAAATAGACATAGAAATCAATTTTATCAGTAAACCAGAGCAAAGTTAATGACACATTAATATTCAAACTTGGTCAGTTTTATGAGCCATACGTTGAAAGTAAAAATATTGTGGCAGAGAGCAATTTATGGAGGACATTTTTAAAACACAGAACCTTTCATCAAAAGCTGCACTTGATGCACTTCAAGCTTGCGACAAAACGTCATTTAGTAACTTAATCAAGTTGCTTAAAATTTTGAATATAAGCTTCATTTTGATAAATATTTTGATTTATTTCCTTACTATTTATGGAACGGTTGAATGGTTTAACAATGTTGGCAGTTCACCGTGATGTACCAATAACACCAGACGAAGTCATTGAAAGATTGAGTGTTACGTAAAGAACTTCACCTTATAACAATCCAATAAAGTATATTCCAAAAAAAAAAAAATCAACTAAATTAAAATACTTATGGCCAATTTGTTTACAGAGCCGTAAAATTGTCTAGAACAACTCGATTTAGTTAAATCTTAGTTTAAAATACGACACCACTTACAACGCAGCTTAAATTTTCCGGTTTGTTGAAAAAATAATTATATTTACTACTCGTAATTGCTGCTTGCGTGTGCTGAATTGTCCGTTTACGACTCATTTTTCAAAAATAAATTAATTTTTTCAGGTTAGCCAATTCACTCTCGCTGTCTGTGTCATTATCATCACTGACCCAATTATTAACTGGCAGATGATACATTCTGGCCAAATTTATAGTAATTTATATTTTTCCTCACTGAAAATTTTAATTTCGATGTCTGTCAAAAATACGAATATTTTATAAATCTCGGCGTAACAAGCTTGAATCACAAATTTTTCCGATTTAAAAAATTGGAGACTAAAACTTTACTGTATCGGCGTAGTAAAAAACCCAATTTTGGCCTAAATCGAAATTCAGAAGCTTTAAAACGTGTAGTATATTTAAATCTTTCTCAACAAATTGGGCATTAAAGTAAAAATTAATTCAGTCAATGTTAAAAACTAGTTGCTGCGTGTCTCATTTTTAATTTCACCCGAAAAAAATTGATTTCTTCGGAAACCGGAACAAAAAGGTACGTTGTAAAAATTAGGAATTTGTTCCCTTTTAATGCATAGCTGGCTAATTTCTGAAACTATCTATTTAGGCGACGTGTGAAATTTATTACACCAATGAAGTGGAGGGAACCAACTTGCCATTCAACGGACTGCTATATTTGTACTACAAAAGTACTTGGGGTTGGAAAGTCCAGAAAAGTAACCTATGCGAGCGTATCTACAGTGTCATTACCGGAACTAATTTCAACAGAAGCGACATTGCCAGAATCAAATTTAACTTTAGTTCCGGCTCCAGTTTCATTGTCAACAGTAGTATCTGATTACGCGGCATCATGTTGTACTGAATTTCAAACGGAAAACGAAAGAAATTCTTTGTCACAAGCACAACTCAATGATTGGATAAGGGATTTGGAATTGTCAAAGGAAATGGTCGAACTACACGCCTCTCGAATGCAACAATTTATACAATTATAGAACTCGTCACGAAGAATTTTCCAAGTACTATACGAAGGAGGACAGTGTTTGTTACTGCAAAGACATTGCTGGTCTATTCAAACAATTTGGTGAACCATATGATCCGCGAAGCTTTGTATCATTTGAAGACAATCTTCCCAGAGATTTCAGAAGCAAAAATAAAGGAAGGGATTTTTGTGGGACCGCAAATAAGGAAAATGATGACCAATAACCATTTCAAAGAACTATTGTCACCAGTGGAGGCAGCAGCGTGGGATTCTTTTGAAAAGGTCGTTACTTAAACAAAAAATTTGTTCTGAATTGAAAGATAAATCCAGCCTAAGAAAATTATATACTAATGTGTCACTTATGTATTTATCTAATTTACTTTTTTATTTTCTTTCAGGAGTAAATATGTCTTTAAAAATTCATTTCTTACACTCCCACTTAAATTTTTTCCCGCACAATCTTGGCGACGAAAGCGACGAGCATGGCGAAAGGTTTCACCAGCAAATGAAAGTGATTGAAAGTCGGTATCAAGGATTCTGGGATGTCGCTATGATGGGCGACTACTGTTGGTTTCTCATAAGAGAAACCGATCCTAATCTAAATAAGCGTCAAAACAAGACACATAACTTTTTCAATTATAAAATAAGATCATAGAGTTAAGACAGAACCATATGTACATATGCTTTTATTTGTAGGGTACTTAAGTATTAAATGGATATATTTACTTGAATGCTTATAACTTTTGTATTAGTTCGTCGATTTTGTTCACTGATAGCTTGTTTTTTTTGTAATAAAACAGAGCTTAGAGGGGGAAAAAACATCTGCAAAAACACAAAATACTTCCTCGCAAAGAATAATTTTTTTTATATTTTTTCAAAAAAAATTTTAAGAATCCGTAATGATTGTTCACTATGTTTGAATCTGCAGGACCTAGCAAAAAGTGTCGTATGTACTGATTATAGTAAATTTTATAGGCTTTCAAATTTTTCAAACCGTTTTTGAATAGCTCAATTTGTTCTTGAGATATACACGATTAAGTGGAGCCATCTTTTTTGTTTTTTGAAATAACGGTAAATCGTAAATATCTCAAAAACGGTACCATTCAAGTAAAAACAACCTTGATTTTCGGAATTAGGAGGTGATTTTACATAGGAATTTCAGTATGGCGTCTCTGGTGCATTTTGGATGTAAACCAGTGTAATTAACACTTCAGTGTTACCCATCTCCGTACTTTAACCGGATTTCAGGATGTATTCAGTGTCTAAATATTATTATTTTATACTAGAACTAATAATCATAAAGTATAATCATACTGATCATTTACTCACCGGCGTTGTTTGTGAATGGATATGGCTAAAATAATCCCGACTGGTTGCTAATGAGTAGGGCGGCGTCCCGATGTGACCGATAGATGTGGATTTCTTCAAACGTGTAGGGTCGCTTGCTTGTGGACTTAATGGGGATGGTGGTGAGTTAGCCACCACAATTTCAGTTGAGCTGCTGTTATTGAGTTTATTGTCACTAGTACCGATTGTGGTCGTTTGCACAATCGAGCTTGTGGTGTCAGAGATGGCATCGGTAGTATTCGAATTGGATACACAGATAACTTTGCATCCACTGCTAATGGCTAGAGCATTCGATAACAATCTTTGATGGTTCTGTTCCGTTCGGTCGATTAAATTTTGTAGTTCAGAGCGAGGAGGTGCGTGCGATTCTGTCTGCTGCTTGTCTGTATGGAATTGTTGCGGTGTTGATGGAGAGCCTTTGCCGGAATGAATATCGAATGGAGGAGTGGCGGACAAAGGAGGTGATGTGATCATAGTTAAATCTCCAGTTGATCTGATTATTGCCACCGGTCTTGCCATTGGAGGTAATGGGGGCGGAGGTAACATTGTGCTATACTGTTGGTAGTGAGGCACCCCAATAACTGGTAAGCCAGAAGTAGAACTTAATTTTTGATTTCTACCCGTTGTATTTGGTGGAACTGCTTGTAGTTGGTAGTTCTCTTGAGAATGGTGAGAATCCGTTACGACAGCATTGCTACCTCCGCTTTCTTGACAAACATAAGCAACAAACTCTGCCATATCTTGTCCATTAGCAGCCTCTGCAGAATATTTTGTAGCTGATGCAGCAGAAGTTATATGTGCCGTATGGCTATTGATATCCTCCTGATGGACATTCGTTTTAACTTGCAGCGGTGTGTTGTGGTGACTATGACGGCTACTGCTCTCGCTCGCGTCTGATGGCCGAACAGGACTACTGTGCATGTGACAAAACAAAGCGCCAGAGTTTGATGAATTCGTCAATAATGCTGAAGTAGCGTTGTGTTGTAATACAACTAATCCCAAGTTATATTAAATTTTAAAGAGAAAAACACAGCAAGAATTTAATGAGCTTCGGCAGTTCGGATTGGAAACATTTAGCCCAGTCGAAAAATCTATGGATTGAGTAGTTTTCCGTACCACTCGATTTTTCCTGTGCTTATCGATTTTCTCTACTAGCAAGGATGAAGCGTTGCAAGAACAATCAAAAACTATGCAGACCATAATTTGCTGCACCTATTAAATATTTTTTCACACAATTTATAATACGGCTACTCTGAATCCATAGAGAAATTCTTAATCGGAAATTAATATTAAATAATTATGAAAAAGCGTAAAATTTTGCAATGTATATGAGTGTAACGATTTGAAATCCATCCTTATTAGTATAAGAAATCAATAAGAAAAAAAGAAGGGTCCGAAAAGCTGCCACAAAAAAGGTCGACTAGTCTAATTTGATTTAAATATATCTAATTTTCTATTGCAGCAAATAACGAAAGATTCAGGAGCTGCGTATACAGAGCGCGAAAGATGCCATTAGTAGGAGTTCATACAAATATTTATGGTATACTTACTTCTTTAATTTAAAAACAAAATGTATTATTAACAAGTAAATCTTACGAAAGTTGCTGGCCTTGAATTACATGTGTACTAATTTGTATAGCAAACAAAGGGGAACTTTAGCAACTAACTTAGGAGAGCGTAAATCTACATTTCTTGTTGTTTCTGCTCACTTATACATCTTTTATAATATATTCTCCAACCAGTTACCAGCACAATAATTCCAATATTCCAAAATTGAAGCTGGAAGTTCCCTGCAAAAACGGAAATACGCCTTCGATCAACCCTAAGAAGTATTAAAATACTCCAAGACTTGCCCTCATTCATATAAAAGAAATGGTACTGTTGGAATTTACGATATCTTTCTTACACATCTTCACTTTTATTTATTTTTTCATATTTTAATAGCTGTATTCTGTAAGTCTGTCGCAACTCAAGTCACTAAATTTGAGATTTTTCATTAGAGACAATTTTTGTGAGTTTCGATGATTTCGGTATTCTGTAAGAGAAAATCACAAAAAGTTCACCATTGATATGTGGTGAAAGCAGATATGCATAAAACTTAAGTACAGCATTACAGCTTACTGAATACCAAATTGTCTCAAAATTGAAATTGACGACAAAATGTCTCTATTAGTGACTACAGACAGCTTACAGAATTCGCCTATAAGTCTCTTTTGTAGGCTTCACTCCTCCCACAGCTTCGGGTTGGTTTTTTCTGAGAGTTCACCGCTCTCGCTGTTGCGGGGGAAGTGGAGATAGCCGTACCAACACCACCCTAAGCCAAGGTGTTGAGGTACGCGTGCCGAGGGCTGAATGATCAGCGGGTGGTTATTGCATAGCTGATCGCTTACGGTCCCCTCCGATGCCCGGGCAAGGTCGTTTGTATAAGTGCTTTACCCCGGTATACTGGAACGTCAGCACAAGGGAGGACAGGGGTACGAGCCATAGTACCCCGGTCATCCCAAGCCAAAAGATAACCGTGGAAGGGCGGGGCAAGGGTACCAGCCATAGTACCCTCCCTCCTAGCTCATATAAGGGAAATGGGAGTGCACCAACCATAGAGGCTTCCAGAAAATCTAAGAAATCGTCGGGCACGTAGGTACGTCGAAGCCAAGTACCACAGGGCTGTCTTCATTCTGAAGAAGATCTAGCAGAATGAAGAGACTGGCGAGGTCCACGTGCGAGACGCAGAGGACAGGGTATGGTGCGAGGCAGTAGTCAGGAACAACGAATGCAGCCATACCACAAAGACAGCAGCCTAATCACAGCAACAACCATACAAACCAAGAAAATCGGCAAAGCGCAATCGATCACACGAGGTAAACGAACGCGATGTCAAGAAGAGCAAATTCGGCCAACAGCATGAGGACCCTTCCACTAGTACTGCAGCAGCGGCCAGGAATAAATACAGCGAGGTGGTCAGAGATCACCTCCAGGTTGCACTGGTCAATGCCGAGGGGACTAGTGGGAGGCAAGTACTGGCGGCTTGGATCTCCATAGAGGGACGTCTGTCCGAGATGGTCGTCGAACACCTCATGGAGAACCAAACCCCAGTGCCCGTCTTCAACTGCGAGGAGATTTGCCGAGGGAATTCATGGGAATTCTTGGAGAGGTGCGCTGCTAAGATAAGCAACGCATCGGATGGTCTTAAGCTTAAGATCATCCTGGCTTCTGAGATCCCCAGGAGACCCCTGGCACGCATCTAGTTGCCCAAGATGAAGCTGGATGAAGGGAAGGTAATCCAGTGCCTCAGGATGCGAAACCCAGGTGTCCCGATGGATGACTGGGTTTTTTTTAAAAATAGAGGAGAATCAAAAGAACAGCCAGCCAGCGCTACTGCTGATCTGCAATGATTCCCTGTTGGCACTCGAGGAGAGGGGAAACAAATTGAAGTTCGGCGTCAGGAACGCCAAACTGAAGACTTTCCCGGGAGCGGTAGCGCCTGACAACAACCTGGAGGAGCTTGACGATGCCAACATACTCCTGGGGGAGCTTTGGTTGGCAGGGCCGGCTGATAGGGCTCCGTCAATATCCGCCAAAGCTGCAGGTGTGCCTCCCAGGTCCGATGATTAGGGTGGCTCAAATTAACCAAGATCGGCTCGGACAACCTTCAAGTTCTTTTCAGGGAGGAGGACATCGACAACTGCTTGGTGCACGAACCCCAGATGTGGCGCTACAAGGTCAGGCGCCTCGGCGCCAGGGACTACAAATTGTTCTACACACTTGGAGAAGGTAAACCGAGAGCTTGCATCCTAGTTAGGGATACTATTAATGCTTTGTTCTTACCTAATCTCAGCACTTTTGATCTAACGGCGCTCAGGATTGACTCACGAGGATGTAGTCTAACGATCGACTCTGCATATATCGCTCGCGATCGACCGGCATCTCCAGCGCAAGTACAACTGTTGATCAATAAGAATGACGAAAATAAGGAGGCAACTCTTTTGGGATGTGACGCCAACGGCAGACACACGATGTGGGGCAGTAGCGAAACTAACGAACGTGGTGAGTTTCTTTTTGATTTCTTACTATCTAATAACCAATGTATATGTAACCCGGGCAGCTCTCCTACCTTTGCTTTTCCAAGTTCAGAGAACTTCGCAGGGTGGGAAGAAGTCGTAGACATTACCATGAAATCTGACTCCCAGGTACTTATAGTAAGGAATTGGGAGGTGTCCAAGCGTCTATCTCTGTCTGACCATAAAATAATTCTCTTTGGTGTAGAATGGGAAAGGGAGATAAGAAAACCCTATAGGAATCCGACGCGCTGATGGGGCATGGGCAGGGTCATCAGCGGAAATCCTTGACACTCTAACAGGAGCTCACTTTCCAGATACTTCTGGAGAGATGGAGCGGAGAGGAGGGGTGGCGCTACTGAAGGCGCTGACCTCTTTGATAGACAAAATTTTGTGAGAAGACAATTAACAGCTTCTCACCTTATAAGTCAGCGGGAGTAGATGGAAAACTTCCCATTATGCTGCAGAAGACTCAGGCATCTTTGGTAAAGGAACTGAAGGAGATCTTTGCAGCATGCATCATTCATAATCACATACCGTCCACGTGGAAAAAAGAGGGCATGAGATGGCCAAGGACTTTCGGCCGAAAAGCCTCACATCCTTTGTGTTAAAAACTTTCGAGAGATTATTAGATATCCACATACGGGGACTTCTTTAGAACACCCCCTTTTCGGAAGCGCAGCACGCGTAGCTAAGGGGGAAATCCACAGAGAGCGCACTACACGAGGTGTTGCGGACTGTACAGACGTCACTTTTATTCAAACAATTTACTCTAGCGGCTTTCGTGGATGTGGAAGGGGGTTTCAACAACGTGAGAGCCGACGCGATATCGGAAGCTTTCCTAAGGGTAGGGGTGGAAGAGCCAGTAAGGAATTAGATCACGTCCCCACTCCTTAACCGAGAAATATCAGCCGAGCTGGGGCGAGCAAAAGTTAGGAAGCAGATATGCGGAGGCACCCCGCCCTGCGGTAGATCCTCACTCTGAACGACATACTAATAAAACTTACCTCAAGCGGGGCAAAAGTCGTGGCGTACGCCCTTCCCTTCCGTGATGAGCGAGATCATGGAAAGGACGTTGGCAAGACTAAGTAGGTGGGCACATGATTGTGACCTCAGGCTAAATCCGGAGAATACGGATTTACTACTCTTTACGAGGAAGTACAAGCCTCATACTTTCGAACTACCGAAATAAAATGGCCAGCGGCTATCTCTATCTAGTAGCACTAAATATCTGGGGCTCATAATTGACTGTAAGCTAAACTGGAAAGCGTGCATTGAGGAGCGGGTGTGAAGGCCTGTGGCGCTTTCTACGCCTGCAAATCAATGTTTGGTAAAAAATGGGGTCTAAGGTTAAAGACGGCGAGTGTTGGTGCCATCGGGACCTTGCGAAATTGTCCCACTGCGGCCTTGGGTCCGATTCTGAACGATTCCAACACACTTCCACATACTGACTACATGGGCGCACACCGCACTCAGACTCAGGGAGTCCGGGTGCTAGAGGGATACTCAGCAGGGCCACAGTAGCATTCTTAACCATCTTCCAGCTGGCACTATAAATACCAGAACCAACTTTTATCCTCACGAACTGGAGTTTGGGAGCAGTACTATTACTTCAATTCCAAGTAGGAGTGATTGGAAAAGGACAGGGTCGAAGTTGACAGCGGCATTCAAATCTACACCGACCGGCGTCTTCTCGGAGTCCCTAGACATTGCCGTATCATTCAGACTTCCATCGCATTGCAGTGTGTTCCAAGCTGAGGTTCTTGCGATCTTGCAGGCCTTCAGATCACTCAGGAACCTGAACACATCTGGTAAAGTCACTATCTTTTAAGACAGCCAAGCAGCAATTAAGGCAATAGCAGCACCACATACTAGTTCGAACGTGGTGCACGCATGTAAGCAGATCTTGGCTGCACTAACTAACCTTGAACTATCCATTACCTGGGTTCCGGGCCATAGAGGTATCGAAGATAATGAGAAAGCCGATGAGCTGGCGCGCAGTGCTCAGAGAAGTCTTCTAAGCAGGTCAAGAGTTAGCACTCACAAACTCATATCAGTCTTCACAGGTCACTGGGCGATAGGCACGCATGCGGAAAAGATGGGATGTCCGCACCGTGATCACTGTAGAAGCTGCGAAGATATCGATACCGAAGAGACCGTTGAGCCTCTATTGTGTGGTTGCCCGGCGCTAGCCACCTACCTACTTAACTCTTTTGTATTTCTCTCTTTTGATTTTTTTGAAATTAGTACTGAATTCAAGCTCACTGAAGAAAAATGAAATTAAATTAATATTCTGTCATTTAACTTTAAATAAATCACTGCTCTCCAAAGGTTATGACCCCAGGTGCTTAGAGTGATTTAGACCTTTAAATTTATGGATATCCTTATTTTAGTAATTAATATCTCATCGTTTGGATGGTACAACTATCAGCTTTGGAAGAGACAAATGGAAATTTATATGACGGAAAATAAGCTTAATCCGTACATATTAGGTACAATTACAGGACCTACCACAAATTCAGCGGCCGGGAATGAAAAGAATGCAGCGTCGCAAGCTTTCTAAAGGCGTGGCTTTCAGTTGGAGTAGCTAAAGAACTTAAGCGATTGCTCAACTGCAGCACAAATGTGGGCAAGGCTGAAGAGCGTGCATGCGGAGAAAAGTGAACAATCAGCCCAAGTACTCTTAGGAAAATTTATTTATTTAAAAATGGAAGAATCGGAACATGTTTCCGATTTTATTGCAACAAAACTTCGCTAAACGATACGAACTTCACAACGACTAAAAGATTTAGACTTGGAGTCGAAAACACCAATGGTAATTGCTAAAATTTTGAGCAGCCTACCTCCGAAGCTTGATCACGTGAGAACTGCATGGTATGCAGTGCCAAGCACCGATCAAAGCATTGAAAAATTAATGGACCATCTTATTAACGAAGAAGCTATAATGAATTCAAAGCAAACAGAAGGCAATCCAACTCAAGAACAAATAGGTAACACAGGTACAACATATGCAATAAGCAGAAACAAAATCAAAAGCCCTGAAAATAAAAGCAACAATGCAACCAAGAGGCCAGGCAATTGCATTTGCAATTATGGTAATAGACCAGGCCATTGGGCGCGAGAATGTTGCAAAAAGACAAGAGATAATTCCTACCGCTATGGCAGAGAACGCAATCTTATATTGAACTGCTGAAAAGGTGATAGACAAAATATAATGTTTGAAAATCAAACAACAAAGTTCAAAGCCTATGGCCCGGTTTCGCCAGCTCGACTTAACTTAGTTAAGTCACGATTTTCTCTTTTTCAGTTTCACCATATAACTTAACTAAGTCACAACTTAGTCAGCCTGCCAGCTGACTTATCCTCGACTAAGTCAGTGTTGCTGGAAATACGAAACCCATACGTCAGAAATGTTACTAATTTGCTTTGTGCACCATCCCAGTTGGAAACTTTGCCATGCATGACTTTAACGAGGTAAGCATAGAAGCACGTTAACGCTTGCT
This sequence comes from Sphenella marginata, assembly GCA_951509765.1. Classification (NCBI taxonomy): domain Eukaryota; kingdom Metazoa; phylum Arthropoda; class Insecta; order Diptera; family Tephritidae; genus Sphenella; species Sphenella marginata. Next base: position 102,110,690 of record OX608078.1, read on the forward strand.
TGGAAGCATGCAACCATTACGAAACCATCGTTTTCAATTAAGCACTATTTTACCACCTTCCAATCAAAGGGATATGCGGCCTGCGATCTATATATTCCTTGGTGCATTTCTATACATTACCATTTCTCAATGGGTACTGGTATGAAAAATACTACTATGTATAAAACAGCTGACCTGGTTGTTGTGGTCAAAACTATTTAAGTTGCAAAGTTGGTGAAACCCAAAAGTAAGTTAGTCGCAAATCTAGGCTAAATTAAGTCGCGACTTAGTTTTAGTCTTAGTCACGCTGGTGAAACCGGGGATAAGTCTTAAAATAAAAGTGTCATTACAGTTCTTTCAATTTTAAATAATGTGCTCGTTTTACTTTTACTCTAGTAGTACCAAAAAGTCCCTAAAATGTAAAAAAGTCCGAACCCTGATGGCAACCACCAATCGGAGTGTCCCACCTGGCAACGAACACGCCATGTCAGACTGGGCAACGGAACTTTTCTATTGCGCAGTCGCCGTTAATTGGAAATTTCCCCCATAGCGGCGTCACCGTTAGAAGTGGCAGATTATTAAAAAAAAATAAACTGAGTAAAAGGACGCGAGAGTTTGAGTGTAATCACTATCCAGACATGTTCTGTTTCATGTGTGGCATTGAGCCTAAAAATACTGGAAAATCAAGGACACCGAACACTTTGTGTACATACATCGTGTAGAGTAGAATTGATTTAGTCGGAATCAGGACAATTGGACAATTGATATACCAATGATATGGAGAGAACCTACTTGCCATTCAATAAAGCGTTATATTTGTCAAACAAAAATACTTGGCGTTGGAAGATCAAGAAGAGTAACCTATGCCAGCGTACCTACAGTTAAATTGCCAGTACTACATTCAAATCCTGTTCAAATTGTTCTGAATTTCGCATCTGAAACGAAAGAAATTTTCTGTCACAAGCGGGGGCGTCGAGAGGATTTCCGGGCCCGGTGCGAGAGTTATATACGGGCCCCCGTAAAACTCTTTACTTCTATTCTGTTTGATAGATGCGGTAAACTCGGGCCACACAATAAATAATTTATTTTAGAATAGAACATGTTGATATTGTTATCGAGTTGACGATATCAAGAAATAGAAATACAAACACTTATTGGAAAAAAAATTTATTTTATGCTCTCACTATCAATGTTTGTTGAATGAATCATTTTTATACCTAGTAGTGCTTCGCACACAAGGTATATTAACTTCATTCGCCTAACGGTAGTATGTAACGGCATAAACGAATCGAGATAGATATTGACTTATGTATATCAAAATGCTCAGGAGGAAAAGAGAAATTGATTGAGCCATGTCCGTCCGTCCGTCCGTCCGTCTGTGAACACGATAACTTGAGTAAATCTTGAGATATCTCAATGAAATTTGGTATGCAGGTTCCTTTTCACTTATCTCGGAGCGCTATTGAAAATAGGCAAAATCGGTGTTGTGGATTTTGGTGAAGTAAGCGTGGCCCCGCCCACTTTTCAGCAAAAAAGGTCTGCTATTTTCAAAAGCGATTGCTTGGAGTTTCAAAAAGGTATTTCAATGAAACTTAGTGAGATGCTTTCCAATAGTATGTAGTATACTCCTGCCAAAAATTACGCAAATCGGATAGCAAACACGCAAAATATACGGACAAGTAGTTAACACCATACTGCCTTTTTTATACCTAGTAGTGCTTCGCACACAAGGTATATTAACTTCATTCGCCTAACGGTAGTATGTTACGGCATAAACGAATCGAGATAGATATTGACTTATGTATATCAAAATGCTCAGGAGGAAAAGATAAATTGATTGAGCCATGTCCGTCCGTCCGTCCGTCTGTCCGTCCGTCCGTCTGTCCGTCCGTCTGTGAACACGATAACTTGAGTAAATCTTGAGATATCTCAATGAAATTTGGTATGCAGGTTCCTTTTCACTTATCTCGGCGCGCTATTGAAAATAGGCAAAATCGGTTAAAAGCCACGCCCACTTTCTATATATATAATATTTTCGAAAATACAAAAAGAGTGATTATTCAGTACATAATACACCTATAAGGATAATATTTGGTGTGTGCTTTAGCGTTAAGGCAAGAAATACATTTTTGAAGAAATTTTTAAAATGGGGCGTGGTACCGCCCACTTTTGATTAAGTCAAATTTGGAAATATTATTAATCATAAACCATAAACCGCTCAAGATAGCAAAGTAAAATTCAGCACACTTTTGATTAAGTCAAATTTGGAAATATTATTAATCATAAATCAAAAACCGCTCAAGATAGCAAAGTAAAATTCAGCACACATATTTATATTAATACAGGCAATATTTCGAAAAAAAATTATCGAAATCGGGTTAGGTCCACGCCCAATTTTATACGAAAGATTTTGAAAAGGATCATAGATATATTGAATATGCTATAACTTTGCTTAAACTAGCTGTATATCATTTCAATTTCACCTCTAAAGTTTTCGTGGGCAAAGAAAGTCGAATGCACAAAATTTTTGGAAAATGGGCGTGGCCACGCCCCTTTATGGGGGATTATTCCACAAAACTTTCCATGCCATAACTCCGGTAAAAATTGACTTATTGAAACGATATTTAGAGAAAGTGTTCAACATATAAATCTAACTCTTTGCTGTTAAAATGAACAAAATTGGTGAACGGACACGCCCACTTTTTGAACACAGTTCTAAAAAATTTCTTCGTAAAATTAAAATCGCGACATTTCCATAATTGTATAAGTTATATAAATAAGATTTTACACACGTAATAAGCTTTTTAAGAAAAACTAAACTGTATAAAAATTTTGTGGTTTTTGGTGAAGTATTCGTGGCGCCGCCCACTTTTTAGCATAAAAGCTCTGCTATTTTCAAAAGCGATTGCTTGGAGTTTCAAAAAGGTATTTCAATGAAACTTAGTGAGATGCTTCCCAATAGTATGTAGTATACTCCTGCCAAAAATTACGCAAATCGGATAGCAAACACGCAAAATATACGGACAAGTAGTTAACACCATACTGCCTTTTTATACCTAGTAGTGCTTCGCACACAAGGTATATTAACTTCATTCGCCTAACGGTAGTATGTAACGGCATAAACGAATCGAGATAGATATTGACTTATGTATATCAAAATGCTCAGGAGGAAAAGAGAAATTGATTGAGCCATGTCCGTCCGTCCGTCCGTCCGTCCGTCTTTGAACACGATAACTTGAGTAAATCTTGAAATATCTCAATGAAATTTGGTATGCAGGTTCCTTTTCACTTATCTCGGCGCGCTATTGAAAATAGGCAAAATCGGTTAAAAGCCACGCCCACTTTCTATATATATAATATTTTCGAAAATACCAAAAGAGTGATTATTCAGTACATAATACACCTATAAGGATAATATTTGGTGTGTGCTTTAGCGTTAAGGCAAGAAATACATTTTTGAAGAAATTTTTAAAATGGGTCGTGGTACCGCCCACTTTTGATTAAGTCAAATTTGGAAATATTATTAATCATAAACCAAAAACCGCTCAAGATAGCAAAGTAAAATTCAGCACACATATTTATATTAATACAGGCAATATTTCGAAAAAAAATTATCGGAATCGGGTTAGGTCCACGCCCAATTTTATACGAAAGATTTTGAAACGGATCATAGATATATTGAATATGCTATAACTTTGCTTAAACTAGCTGTATATCATTTCTATTTCACCTCTAAAGTGTTCGTGGGCAAAGAAAGTCGAAAACACAAAATTTTTGGAAAATGGGCGTGGCCCCGCCCCTTTATGGGTGATTATTCCATAAAACTTTCCATGCCATAACTCCGGTAAAAATTGACTTATTGAAACGATATTTAGAGAAAGTGTTCAACATATAAATCTAACTCTTTGCTGTAAAAATAAAGAAAATCGGTGAACGGACACGCCAACTTTTTGAACACAGTTCTGAAAAATTTCTTCGTAAAATTAAAATCGCGATATTTCCATAACTGTATAAGTTATATATATAAGATTTTACACACTTAATAAGCTTTTTAAGAAAAACTAAACTGCAAAAAAATTTTGTGGATTTTGTTGAAGTAGGCGTGGCGCCGCCCACTTTTCAGCAAAAAAGGTCTGTTATTTTCAAAAGCGATTGCTTGAAATTTCAAGAAGGTATTTCAATGAAAGTTAGTGAGATGCTTCTCAATAGTATGTAGTATACTCCTGCCAAAAATTATGCAAATCGAATGACAAACAAGCAAGATTTACGGGAAAGTAGTTAACTCCCTATTGCCTTTTTTTTTATTAATTTTTTTTATTTTCATACCTTTCATAAGCCCCATGCAAAACTATTTATATTTTGTTATTTAGTGATAATTTAATTTACCACTTACAACAGAAGTGTTTTTAATCGAAAACAATCAGTTGTTTTATACCAGGTATTAAAATAGACCTGAGTTAATTGGGATAACGCAACAGATCACAACTAGGTTTTTAATGTTCGGTTACACCCGAACTTAGACTTCCTTACTAGTTTATATAAAGAAGGTAATATTTTTTATAAAATTGAACAATACCATACAAATTATTTAGAAGTGGGTTTTCCTCGCTTTGACTGATGCAAATGAGTTGACGAGCTCTTTAAAGTCCAATTCTCTTGCCAGTTGTGCTTCCAAACGCAGGGTAGCTAGGCTTGACACCCTGATTTGGGATGTGCATTACCGATGAAAGTTTTTTATTCTTGCCAAAACACTGAACGACCGCTCACCACTCGCAAACGTTTGGGAAAAGTCTATTCAATTTCTTCGCATTAGTGGCATTAAGTAAATCGAATGGAGGTAGTCGATGTCCAAAACTTGCTTCGTATATATTTTTGAGGTGTATGGTAGGTAGGTAGGTGGAATGGCTGCGACCCAGGTCGCCCAAGTAGCTTTTAGAAGCCGTTTTGATGCCATAAAATACTCGTTTAAACCTACTTATGTAGTATGGATATCTGTTACAACCAACCATCCCTATCTCGGATATACGATCCAAGCTCCCCAAAAAGAGGCTCCCAAAGGATTTCATTCGCCTTCCGGCTAGAGCCGGGCATTCACACAGGAAATGCTCAACGGTCTCTTTGGCATCGCTGTCGTCGCAGCTTCTGCAGTGATCTCGGTGCGGAATTCCCATTTTTTCCGCATGCGTGCCTATCGCCCAGTGACCTGTGAAGACTGCTATGAGTTTGTGAGTGCTAACTCTTGACCTGCCTAGAAGACTCCTCGTCCTCTTTTCGCTATAGTCTGGCCAGGTGGATCTTGATATTGCCCAACTAGTGGTGTTACTCCATCTCAAATGTGCTTTGTTCCGGTAATATTTATGGATGTCTCCCTTGGCTACTGCTAAGGGTACCCCTATATCTACATTGATTACTTCCTCATTTTCGTCCGATGAGCCGCTGCGTGCCAGCTCATCGGCTTTCTCATTACCTTCGATACCCCTATGGCCCGGAACCCAGGTAATGGATAGTTCAATGTTAGTTAGTGTAGCCAAGATCTGCTTACATGCGTGCACCACGTTCGAACTAGTGTGTGGTGGTGCTATTGCCTTTATTGCTGCTTGGCTGTCTGAAAAGATAGTGACTTTACCAGTTGTGTTCAGGTCCTTGAGTGATCTGCCGGCCTGCAAGATCGCAAGAACCTCAGCTTGAAACACACTGCAATGCGTTGGGAGTCTGAATGATACGGCAACGTCCAGGGACCCCGGACTCCCTGAGTCTGTATAATTTCAGGGGAGGTGTATAATTTCATTAGATAAGTTTTGAGATACATCAGCAGGATACTTGACTGCAAAATTTTCTGCAGCAGTCTGACACTCTTGAACGTTTGTATCAGAAAACTGACACAGGAATGTGTACGCCATACTCAGCATTTCTGCGCAGAACACTTTTTTGGACATTTTTAAGGACGGCCTAATGTGATTACAACAACCACATGAAAACTTGCAACTTTGATTGCAAATAACCCCTAAAGGAAACAAATAAAAAACCATTTCGAAATTACATTGGCAGACGGAAAATCCCCGAAAAAGGGCGATATCGCCGATTCTGGCCACACCGCTCTGAAGTCTGATGAATGTCAGTCAATATAGCGTTGCAGTACAAATTGATTTTTTTGTGCATTCACAATGGTTTATTTAAACAAATTAATTTTTATAAAATACGCTTAAACAAAAGCCCTGCTGTAATTAATATATAGTTTCGCATGTAGAGGTAACCCACACCTTTAAAACAATACCTTACTTATTAATATTGGTTCGAAATGAGAGCAGAAAATTAGGAGCAAACACAAAAAGACCTTACAGATGTAATATACAGTGGAACTTCTTTACAGTGAACTTCCCTACAATGAAGCTCTCCCTATAATGAAGTCATTTTGAAGACACAGCTTTTTGGTTCTACTTTAGGTGCATTTTTGTCTCGTTATAATGAATTTCTATATAGTGAAGTTTTCTATATAATGAACAAATTTTACTGCTTGAAAATCAAGCTTCATACGTTTTTGTCGCCGAATAGTGAATTTTTTCAAATATGTTTTCGGTTACACTCAATTATTTGTAACTGCGTACTCTCAGAAATAAAGGAAATGTAGAAATGTAATACGGGGAATCCCAAAATGAAAATACGTACATACATATGTATGTACATTGTAGTAGGAGTTCGGTTGTATTAAGAAATTGAAGTAAAAATTACGCATCGAACTGTCTAAATGATTTGGAAGCTTTTGTTGAAAATGAAAAATGGAAGAATGTAATTCAAACCAAACTTACTGATTATTTTAAATAAAATTACAAAAGAAAAAAATGAATTTATATATGAAGGGCTCAGAACCAAAAGGATCTAAGTGACATTTTTTTTGAAATTCAGTTATACCCATATTTGTATAGTGAAATATGGTGTTTATATATTAGCAAAGAGATCAGAGTCATTTCGGACATTGTAGTGCCATTTATTTCCCATACAATAAACACCCTACCCAGATTTTACATAGCATTTTCAAAAGGCAGTAAACTTTAAACTTGAATATCTCAAATAAATTTCGGAGTCACTTAGATCCATTTGGTTCTAAACGCTTCATATAATGAAGTCTCCATATAGCGAAGCGATTTTCAGGTCCCCTGCGAATTCACTATAAGGAAGTTCCACTATATAATGATATGGCCGTTTCCTGAAAATTGCCAACCAAGAGCAGAAAAACGAAGTTGTATTTAGTTAAGTTAGTTCAATTCCTATCCACAGCTATTTATGTCGTCTTTCATGTTTTAAAATATTATTCCAATTGGTTAACCACATACCAAAATATGAGCGACTTTTCAACTACTCCTGATTATTTAAAAAAAAAGTTCAGTCTCGGTATATTAAAAAAAAAATATCTGCATACTCGAGGCTATTTTATCGAATTCTGCAGAAAACTATAAACTTATTCCCCATTTTGTGTTCTTGACAAATTGTCAATCTTGATAAAAATCAAGAAAAAAATATTTTTATCATGATCATATTTTCCGATGGATGCTCAAGTCAGTTTAAAAACCTAAGGCCCGCTTTCATAAAAGCAGGTTAGTGCATACCTAATCCGAATTTAATCCTGATTTGTCTAAAATCCGTTTTCACCAAGGCCGACAAACTTTACCGGCGGATACTGTGGACACAATCAACATTTGTTAATATTCCCACAAAAACAATTTTAATTTGGAAACTTTGTGCTGTTTTGTTAGTGTTTTGAAAGTTGGTGGCGTTCTAGAAGACATTTCAATGCCTAATTTGCATTAAATATTGCTGATAGGGGTGTTTTTCACATAAATACCATGGGACAGATCCGCATTTTTGACCAATTCAGGGCACATTTTTGGCGATAACTTTTTACAGAAATGCAATTTGTAATTTCCGTATTCGCATTCTTCATGCCGGGGTCGAGACGGGTCCTTTGACACAAACCTCAGCAAAATCCGATAAATATTAGGCATTGAACTGTTTTCTATAAAATTAATTCGGTCAATTTAGTTTCTGGGAAAAGGTAAACAAAACGAAAATCAGCTGTTTTGCCTGTTCGCATTGCATTTTTTTGCTAATTTATTCACAATGATGGGTCTAATCGGCGATAACTTAGCCAGGCTTTGGGGAAAACCAAATTGTCGATTCAGAAAATCAGCGATTAAGGAATCGCCGATTAGGAATAATTTAACCGGCTTTTATGAATGTGTGTGTTATGGAATCCAGCACATGAAGGTCAACTTATATGTAGCGATGATGGTACAATTAAATTATGGTATCTTCAATTAATTTAATAAAATCAAGTTTGATTAAAATATTGTATCATTCCATTGAGTTTCTTTAAAAGATGTTCGTATGTTAATTTGAAATAAACCTGAATATTTTAGGAAAGGTATTTTAGTATGTATACTAAGGTAGAAGTGTCTTGTTTTATGTTTACGAGCCGATAATACCGTGGAATATTGAAGGGATTGGAAATCTTGTACTCGTTGGCTGAGTGTCCTGTTGCAAACAGTCAATAATATAATATAATTCACATATTCTGAATTATTCGTTAAATAACAAAGCAGAAGAGAATGTTCAGAAAATTCGATTGGATTTTGTTTAATTGAAGCTGTGTTAAGCTATGGCTTACGATTAAACCATTTAGTAATTTAACCATGAAGACACCCATAATATAGGGTAATGTTATGTTTTTTGGGCTATCGATCAATTTATCGAAGTCCAAATGAAACCTGAAGCTATCCCCTTTCGTTTGATACCCATATTGTAAGGCAAGTTTAAGGTTTTTGGGAAATCAATTTTTCGAAATATATCGAAGCCCAAATGAAACCTGGAGCTATCCCCTTTCGTTTGATACCCATATTGTAGGGTAATATAGAGGTTTTCGGGAAATTGCATTTTGACCGATAACTCAGTTAACGATCAATTTATCGAAATATATCAAAGTAAAAATGAAACCTGGGACCTTTCCCTTTCATTTCATACCCATATTGTAGGGCAAGTTTTAGGTTTTTGGGGAATCACATTTTCACCGATAACTCAGCATCGATAAATTTATCGAAACCTATCGAAGCCCAAATGAAACCTGCGGCCTTCTGCTTTCGTTTTAATAATAATAATTCCCAACGGATTACCCACCATATCCCGCCCGACCGGCGCGAGGGGCGCATCCGCATGACGCGCGGATTGTTCTTTCGTGCCGAGTCTTTGAGGCTTAGAATATGCCCACGGTAGGCATACCGGTCGTAAGAGGTGACCAATATGCACAAAGTTAATGATGTGCAACTCGATGGTTGATCTACGGATATGATGCCTCCCACCTCTCATTACCCATCTTCTCTTTCCTTTCGGAAGGAGGGATGAAATGACCTAGAAGGTTGCACTGGTCATACCAAATCGCTCCCACGACAGTCGGGCAGTACCGCAAGTGAGTACCGGAGCGTACCGGATTCATATCCCGCCAAGGACTGTTATTTCGACAACACTCCCCAAAACCTTCGGGGAGTGATTTTGTTGTTAAAACACCAACAACAACATCTAAAACTGTTCTGCTACAGAGAAAACCTCATCAGCTAAGTAAAAAAGATTACACAATTAATAAATCATTAGTTGACACCGAAAAGTTAATTGTTAAGAATAAAGATAAGAAACAAAGGATATGAAAAAAAATTGTTGCTATGTATTTAGGATAGAAAGAATTGACTTTTTTATGTGGCATAGTGAGTCTGAAATATCAAACGTACCAGAATGAGAATTATAATCTTGACACAAACAACGAAAAGGCTAATTTAATTCAAAATTAGTTCGGCACTGTTTCAAGATAAGTTGTTTAAAATGTCTTGATGGACGAGACGGTACATTGAAGTTCACTTCGCTCAAAAGAAACGGGCTAACGATTAAACCATTTAGTAATTTAACCATGAAGACACCCATATTATAGGGTAATGTTATGTTTTTTGGGCTATCGATCAATTTATCGAAGTCCAAATGAAACCTGAAGCTATCCCCTTTCGTTTGATACCCATATTGTAGGGCAAGTTTAAGGTTTTTGGGAAATCATATTTTCACCGATAACTCAGTCAACGATAAATTTATAAAAACCTATCGAAGTCCAAATGAAACCTGGAGCTATCCCCTTCCGTTTGATACCCATATTGTAATGTAAATAGAGGTTTTAGGGCAATCGCATTTTGGCCGATAACTCAGTTATCGATCAATTTATTGTAGGGCAAGTTTAAGGTTTTTGGGCAATCACATTTTCACCGATAACTCATCATCGATAAATTTATCGAAATATATCGAAGTCCAAATGAAACCTTTAGCTATCCCCTTTCGTTTGATACCCATATTGTAGGGCAAGTTTAAGGTTTTTGGGCAATCACATTTTCACCGATAACTCATCATCGATAAATTTATCGAAATATATCGAAGTCCAAATGAAACCTTTAGCTATCCCCTTTCGTTTGATACCCATATTGTAGGGTAATATTAAGGTTTTCGGGCAATCTAATTTTGACCGATAACTTAGTTATCGATCAATTTATCGAAATATATCCTGGGGCCTTCCCCTTTCGTTTGATAGCCATATTGTACGATCTTTCTATACCTATATGCGAAATATCATAAGTATAGGTTCAATATACTTAGAGTTAAATTTCGAAAAGTAACGGTCACTAGCAGGGTCGGAACCCAAAAATAAAAAAAAAAAATAGCCTATAGCTCCTTCCAGACTATAACCTGTAGGCGTGCCAAATTTCAACAAAGCCCGTCTATAATATTAGTGGGACAGGATTATTGCCTACTGAAGAATTTACCAAATTCGAATATTTTGAAAAAAGAGTATTGAAAACCGTTTTTCAAAAATTTTCTTTTGCGGTATTCGTTGGTAACGTTAGGGGGCCTTTCAAGAATTCAATTTTGACAAATTGTGCCGTGGTGAATGCAAATTCAAAAGTTGATTTGATACCATATTGTATGGTAATATTAAGGTTTTTCTGCAATCGCATTTTTACCGATAACTCAGTTATAGATAAATTTATCGAAATATGTAGAAGTACAAATGAAACCTGGAGCCTTCCCCTTTCGTTTGATACCCATATTGTAGGGCAAGTTTAAGGTTTTTGGACAATCACATTTTCACCGATAACTCAGTCATCGATAAATTTATCAGAACCTATCGAAGTCCAAATGAAACCTGGAGCTATCCCCTTTCGTTTGATACCCATATTGTAATGTAATATAGAGGTTTTCGGGCAATCGCGTTTTGGCCGATAACTCAGTTATCGATCAATTTATCGAAATATATCGAAGTACAAATGAAACCTAGGGCCTTCCCCTTTCGTTTGATATTCATATTGTAGGGTAATATAGAGGTTTTCGGGCAATCGCATTTTGACCGACAACTCCGTTAACGATCAATTTATCGAAATATATCAAAGTAAAAATGAAACCTGGGGCCTTTCCTTTTCGTTTGATACCCATATTGTAGGGCAAGTATAAGGTTTTTGGGCAATCACATTTTCACCGATAACTCATCATCGATAAATTTATCGAAATATATCGAAGTCCAAGTGAAACCTTTAGCTATCCCCTTTCGTTTGATAACCATATTATAATGTAATATAGAGGTTTTCGGGCAATCGCATTTTGACCGACAACTCCGTTAACGATCAATTTATCGAAATATATCAAAGTAAAAATTAAACCTGGGGCCTTTCCTTTTCGTTTGATACCCATATTGTAGGGCAAGTATAAGGTTTTTGGGCAATCACATTTTCACCGATAACTCATCATCGATAAATTTATCGAAATATATCGAAGTCCAAGTGAAACCTTTAGCTATCCCCTTTCGTTTGATAACCATATTATAATGTAATATAGAGGTTTTCGGGCAATCGCATTTTGACCGACAACTCCGTTAACGATCAATTTATCGAAATATATCAAAGTAAAAATGAAACCTGTGGCCTTTCCCTTTCGTTTGATACCCATATTGTAGGGCAAGTATAAGGTTTTTGGGCAATCACATTTTCACCGATAACTCATCATCTATAAATTTATCGAAATATATCGAAGTCCAAGTGAAACATTTAGCTATCCCCTTTCGTTTGATACCCATATTGTAGGGTAATATTAAGGTCTTCGGGCAATCGAATTTGGACCGATAACTTAGTTATCGATCAATTTATCGAAATATATCGAAGGCAAAATGAAAGCCTTCCCCTTTCGTTTCATAGCCATATTGTACGATCTTTCTATACCTATATGCGAAATATCATAAGTATAGGTTCAATATACCTATACTTATATGGAATAAAAAAAGTTTCGAAAAGTAACGGTCCCTAGCAGGGTCGGAACCCCCAAAATTAAAAAAAAATAGTATATAGCTCTAAGTTATAACATGTAGGCGTGCCAAATTTCAACAAAATCCGTCTAGCCATTCTCACGCTTTTAGGGAACAAAAGCAAACGTCTGGACATCCAAACATCGCTACATTCACATTTATAATATTAGTAGGATTATTGCCTACTGAAGAATTTACCAAATTCGAATATTTTGAAAATTTTGAAAAAAGAGTATTGAAAACCGGTTTACAAAAATTTTCTTTTGCGGTATTCGTTGGTAACGTAAGGGGGCCTTTCAAGAATTCAATTTTGACAAATTGTGCCTTGATGAATGCAAATTCAAATGTTGATTTGATACCATATTGTATGGTAATATTAAGGTTTTTCTGCAATCGCATTTTTACCGATAACTCAGTTATAGATAAATTTATCGAAATATGTCGAAGTACAAATGAAACCTGGAGCCTTCCCCTTTCGTTTGATACCCATATTGTAGGGCAAGTTTAAGGTTTTTGGACAATCACATTTTCACCGATAACTCATCATCGATAAATTTATCGAAACCTATCGAAGTCCATCCGAAACCTGCGGCCTTCTGCTTTCGTTTTATACCCATATTATAGGGTAATGCTAAGTTTTTTGGGCAATCACCGATAACTCAGTTATCGATCAATTTTCCGAAATATATCGAAGCCCAAATGAAACCTGGCGCTATCCCCTTTCGTTTGATACCCATATTGTAGGGTAATATAGAGGTTTTCGGGAAATTGCATTTTGACCGATAACTCAGTTAACGATCAATTTATCGAAATATATCAAAGTAAAAATGAAACCTGGGGCATTTCCCTTTCGTTTCATACCCATATTGTAGGGCAAGTATAAGGTTTTTGGGCAATCACATTTTCACCGATAACTCATCATCGATAAATTTATCGAAACCTATCGAAGTCCAAATGAAACCTGCGGCCTTCTACTTTCGTTTTAATAATAATAATTCCCAACGGATTACCCACCATATCCCGCCCGACCGGCGCGAGGGGCGCATCCGCATGACGCGCGGATTGTTCTTTCGTGCCGAGTCTTTGAAAGGCTTTGTTTTATTAATCGTCGAGATCTAAAACTGCTCCCCCCTGCGGGTTGGAGCTTAGAATATGCCCGCGGTAGGCATACCGGTCATAAGAGGCGACCAATATGCACAAAGTTAATGATGTGCAACTCGATGGTTGATCTACGGATATGATGCCTCCCACCTCTCATTACCCATCTTCTCTTTCCTTTCGGAAGGAGGGATGAAATGACCTAGAAGGTTGCACTGGTCATACCAAATCGCTCCCACGACAGTCGGGCAGTACCGCAAGGGAGTACCGGAGCGTACCGGATTCATATCCGGCCAAGGACTGTTATTTCGACAACACTCCCCAAAACCTTCGGGGAGTGATTTTGTTGTTAAAACAACAACAACAACATCTAAAACTGTTCTGCTACAGAGAAAACCTCATCAGCTAAGTAAAAAAGATTACACAATTAATAAATCATTAGTTGACACCGAAAAGTTAATTGTTAAGAATAAAGATAAGAAACAAAGGAAATGAAAAAAAATTGTTGCTATGTATTTAGGATAGAAAGAATTGACTTTTTTATGTGGCATAGTGAGTCTGAAATATCAAACGTACCAGAATGAGAATTAAATATAATCTTGACACAAACAACGAAAAGGCTAATTTAATTTAAAACCTGAAGCTATCCCCTTTCGTTTGATATTCATATTGTAGGGCAAGTTTAAGGTTTTTGGGAAATCATATTTTCACCGATAACTCAGTCATCGATAAATTTATCAGAACCTATCGAAGTCCAAATGAAACCTGGAGCTATCCCCTTTCGTTTGATACCCATATTGTAATGTAATATAGAGGTTTTCGGGCAATCGCGTTTTGGCCAATAACTCAGTTATCGATCAATTTATCGAAATATATCGAAGTACAAATGAAACCTGGGGCCTTCCCCTTTCGTTTGATATTCATATTGTAGGGTAATATAGAGGTTTTCGGGCAATCCCATTTTGACCGACAACTCCGTTAACGATCAATTTATCGAAATATATCGAAGTACAAATGAAACCTGGGGCCTTTCCCTTTCGTTTCATACCCATATTGTAGGGAAAGTATAAGGTTTTTGGGCAATCACATTTTCACCGATAACTCATCATCGATAAATTTATCGAAATATATCGAGGTCCAAGTAAAACCTTTAGCTATCCCCTTTCGTTTGATACCCATATTGTAGGGTAATATTAAGGTTTTCGGGCAATCGAATTTTGACCGATAACTTAGTTATCGATCAATTTATCGAAATATATCAAAGTAAAAATGAAACCTGGGGCCTTTCCTTTTCGTTTGATACCCATATTGTAGGGCAAGTATAAGGTTTTTGGGCAATCACATTTTCACCGATAACTCATCATCGATAAATTTATCGAAATATATCGAAGCCCAAATGAAACATGGGGCCATCCCCTTTCGTTTGATACCCATACTGTAGGGTAATATTAAGGTTTTTGGGCAATCTAATTTTGACCGATAACTTAGTTATCGATCAATTTATAGAAATATATCCTGGGGCCTTCCCCTTTCGTTTGATAGCCATATTGTACGATCTTTCTATACCTATATGCGAAATATCATAAATATAGGTTCAATATACTTAGAGTTATCCTACTAATATTATAAATGTGAATGTAGCGATGTTTGGATGTTTGTATGTCCAGACGTTTGCTTTTGTTCCCTAAAAACGTGAGAATGGCTGGACGGATTTTGCTGAAATTTGGCACGCCTACAGATTATAGAATGGAGCTATAGGCTATTTTTTTCTTAATTTTGGGGGTTCCGACCCTGCTAGGGACCGTTACTTTTCGAAACTTTTTTTATTCCATACTAGAAGGACCCGGCAGACATTGTTCTGCCCAAATTTAGGGAAAAAATCGCACGATAAATAAAAAAGTTTGGAATATTTCGGTCCCTGGTCCACTTCCCGGAAAAAAATTACCCCAAATTTTAGCAAAAGTAAAATACTACCATTTGCCAAATTTGAAGAAAATCGCACCATAAATAAAAAAGTTTGGAATATTTCGGTCCCTGGTCCACTTCCCGGAATAAAACTTTACATAAACACTCTCCGGACTCCTACTGAGCTATTCTGTAAATATTAACAAAATCGACGCTGTACTTCCGGAGTCTATAACATACATACATACATACGTACATACATCCTATTTTATATATATAGATTATTGCCTACTGAAGAAATTACCTAATTCGAATATTGCTAAAATTTTGAAAAAAAGAGTATTGAAAAACGATTTTCAAACATTTTCTTTTGCGGTGTTCGTTGGCATTTCAAAATTAGCGGTTAAATTAGCATAAAAAAGTGTTGAAAGGGTGTAAGTTTCTAAGCAAATTAATCAAAAAAGCTTTAAAAAAAGCATTTTATTTTATTTTACTTTATTTTATTTTACTTTACTAGGCTATTTTTTTTTTTAGTTTTGGGCGTTCTTACCCTGCTAGGGACCGTTTCTTTTCGAAATTTTTTTTATTCCATATAACTCTAAGTATATTGAACCTATACTTATGATATTTCGCATATAGGTATAGAAATATCGTACAATATGGGTATCAAACGAAAGGGGAAGGCCCCAGGTTTCATTTTAGCTTCGATATATTTCGATAAATTGATCGATAACTAAGTTATCGGTCAAAATTCGATTGCCCAAAAACCTTAATATTACCCTACAGTATGGGTATCAAACGAAAGGGGATGGCCCCATGTTTCATTTGGGCTTCGATATATTTCGATGAATTTATCGATAACTGAGTTATCGGTGAAAATGTTATTGCACAAAAACCTTAAAATTGCCCTACAATATGGGTATCAAACGAAAGGAGGTTTCATTTGGGCTTCGATATATTTCGATAAATTTATCGATAACTGAGTTATCGGTGAAAATGTTATTGCACAAAAACCTTAAAATTGCCCTACAATATGGGTATCAGACGAAAGGGGATAGCTCCAGGTTACATTTGGACTTCGATATATTTCGATAAATTTATCGATAACTGAGTTATCGGTGATTGCCCAAAAAACTAACCATTACCCTATAATATGGGTATCAAACGAAAGGGGAGGGCCCCAGGTTTCATTTGGGCTTCGATATAATTCGATAAATATATCGCTAACTGAGTTATCGGTGAAAATGTTATTGCACAAAAACCTTAAAATTGCCCTACAATATGGGTATCAGACGAAAGGGGATAGCTCCAGGTTACATTTGGACTTCGATATATTTCGATAAATTTATCGATAACTGAGTTATCGGTGATTGCACAAAAAACT
This sequence comes from Sphenella marginata, assembly GCA_951509765.1. Classification (NCBI taxonomy): domain Eukaryota; kingdom Metazoa; phylum Arthropoda; class Insecta; order Diptera; family Tephritidae; genus Sphenella; species Sphenella marginata. The sequence continues at coordinate 102,127,429 of OX608078.1, forward strand.
AACCATTACCCTTTAATATGGGTATCAAACGAAAGGGGAGGGCCCCAGGTTTCATTTTGGCTTCGATATATTTCGATAAAGTGATCGATAAGTAAGTTATCGGTCAAAATTCGATTGCCCAAAAACCTTAATATTACCCTACAATATGGGTATCAAACGAAAGGGGACGGCGCCAGGTTACATTTGGACTTCGATATATTTCGATAAATTTATCGATAACTGAGTTATCGGTGATTGCCCAAAAAACTTAACATTACAATATAATATGGGTATCAAACGAAAGGGGAGGGCCCCAGGTTTCATTTTGGCTTCGATATATTTCGATAAATTTATCGATAACTAAGTTATCGGTCAAAATTCGATTGCCCAAAAACCTTAATATTACCCTACAATATGGGTATCAAACGAAAGGGGATGGCGCCAGGTTTCATTTGGGCTTCGATATAATTCGATAAATTTATCGCTAACTGAGTTATCGGTGAAAATGTTCTTGCACAAAAACCTTAAAATTGCCCTACAATATGGGTATCAGACGAAAGGGGATAGCTCCAGATTACATTTGGACTTCGATATATTTCGATAAATTTATCGATAACTGAGTTATCGGTGATTGCCCAAAACACTAACCATTACCCTATGATATGGATATCAAACGAAAGGGGAGGGCCCCAGGTTTCATTTTGGCTTCGATATATTTCGATAAATTGATCGATAACTAGGTTATCGGTCAAAATTTGATTGCCCAAAAACCTTAATATTACCCTACAATATGGGTATCAAACGAAAGGGGATGGCGCCAGGTTTCATTTGGGCTTCGATATATTTCGATAAATTTATCGATAACTGAGTTATCGGTGATTGCCCAAAAAACTTAACATTACCATATAATATGGGTATCAAACGAAAGGGGAGGGCCCCAGGTTTCATTTGGGCTTCGATATATTTCGATAAATTTATCGATAACTGAGTTATCGGTGAAAATGTTATTGCACAAAAACCTTAAAATTGCCCTACAATATGGGTATCAGACGAAAGGGGTAGCTCCAGGTTACATTTGGACTTCGATATATTTCGATAAATTTATCGATAACTGAGTTATCGGTGATTGCCCAAAAAACTAACCATTACCCTATAATATGGGTATCAAACGAAAGGGGAGGGCCCCAGGTTTCATTTGGGCTTCGATATAATTCGATAAATATACCGCTAACTGAGTTATCGGTGAAAATGTTATTGCACAAAAACCTTAAAATTGCCCTACAATATGGGTATCAGACGAAAGGGGATAGCTCCAGGTTACATTTGGACTTCGATATATTTCGATAAATTTATCGATAACTGAGTTATCGGTGATTGCCCAAAAAACTAACCATTACCCTATAATATGGGTATCAAACGAAAGGGGAGGGCCCCAGGTTTCATTTGGGCTTCGATATAATTCGATAAATATATCGCTAACTGAGTTATCGGTGAAAATGTTATTGCACAAAAACCTTAAAATTGCCCTACAATATGGGTATCAGACGAAAGGGGATAGCTCCAGGTTACATTTGGACTTCGATATATTTCGATAAATTTATCGATAACTGAGTTATCGGTGATTGCCCAAAAAACTAACCATTACCCTATAATATGGGTATCAAACGAAAGGGGAGGGCCCCAGGTTTCATTTGGGCTTCGATATAATTCGATAAATATATCGCTAACTGAGTTATCGGTGAAAATGTTATTGCACAAAAACCTTAAAATTGCCCTACAATATGGGTATCAGACGAAAGGGGATAGCTCCAGGTTACATTTGGACTTCGATATATTTCGATAAATTTATCGATAACTGAGTTATCGGTGATTGCCCAAAAAACTAACCATTACCCTATAATATGGGTATCAAACGAAAGGGGAGGGCCCCAGGTTTCATTTTGGCTTCGATATATTTCGATAAATTGATCGATAAGTAAGTTATCGGTCAAAATTCGATTGCCCAAAAACCTTAATATTACCCTACAATATGGGTATCAAACGAAAGGGGACGGCGCCAGGTTACATTTGGACTTCGATATATTTCGATAAATTTATCGATAACTGAGTTATCGGTGATTGCCCAAAAAACTTAACATTACCCTATAATATGGGTATCAAACGAAAGGGGAGGGCCCCAGGTTTCATTTTGGCTTCGATATATTTCGATAAATTTATCGATAACTAAGTTATCAGTCAAAATTCGATTGCCCAAAAACCTTAATATTACCCTACAATATGGGTATCAAACGAAAGGGGATGGCGCCAGGTTTCATTTGGGCTTCGATATAATTCGATAAATTTATCGCTAACTGAGTTATCGGTGAAAATGTTCTTGCACAAAAACCTTAAAATTGCCCTACAATATGGGTATCAGACGAAAGGGGATAGCTCCAGATTACATTTGGACTTCGATATATTTCGATAAATTTATCGATAACTGAGTTATCGGTGATTGCCCAAAACACTAACCATTACCCTATGATATGGATATCAAACGAAAGGGGAGGGCCCCAGGTTTCATTTTGGCTTCGATATATTTCGATAAATTGATCGATAACTAGGTTATCGGTCAAAATTCGATTGCCCAAAAACCTTAATATTACCCTACAATATGGGTATCAAACGATAGGGGTAGCTCCAGGTTACATTTGGACTTCGATATATTTCGATAAATTTATCGATAACTGAGTTATCGGTGAAAATGTTATTGCACAAAAACCTTAAAATTGCCCTACAATATGGGTATCAAACGATAGGGGTAGCTCCAGGTTACATTTGGACTTCGATATATTTCGATAAATTTATCGATAACTGAGTTATCGGTGATTGCCCAAAAAACTTAACATTACCATATAATATGGGTATCAAACGAAAGGGGAGGGCCCCAGGTTTCATTTTGGCTTCGATAAATTGATCGATAACTAAGTTATCGGTCCAAATTCGATTGCCAAAAAACCTTAAACTTGCTCTACAATATAGGTGTCAAACGAAAGGGAATGGCTGAGTTATCGGTCAAAATGCGATTGCCCGAAAACCTTAATATTACCCTACAATATGGGTTTCATTTTTACTTCGATATATTTCGATAAATTTATCGTTAATTTAGTTATCGGTGAGAATGTGATTGCCCTAAAACCCTAAAATTTACCTACAATATGGTATCAAATCAACTTTTGAATGTCCATTCATCCTGACACAATTAGTCAAAAAGCATTTAGTGTCAAAATTAAATAAAAATGTCAAAAAATTTGGTGTCATTTCATTACACCATTTACATTTTTGAGTGAATATATTTGAAATAAATAAACTACAAATTGTGTCAATTTCCAATAAATAAACTGTGTCAAGTGAATATAAGTGAATATTTTTAACAAATAACCGACTAATTGTGTGGAAAAAATATAAAAATATCATAATGTAAGTAAAAATTCAAAAAAGAAAAAAATGTGGTAGTCATGTAATAAGCTTTTTTATAAATTCTCAATTAAACTAAAGTGAAGTAGCACAGGTTTAATTTCGCCTTTGCTATACTCCAAGCTTGCTTAAAATACCTGCTAAATCCCGTTCTTAGCAAAATCCACTTTTTCATGCGCTTCGAAGGAGTAAACGATTCTGCAGTTGGCAAACAAAAGAAAAAAAGTAAAGTAAAATAAAATAAAGTAAAATAAAATAAAATGCTTTTTTTAAAGCTTTTTTGATTAATTTGCTTAGAAACTTACACCCTTTCAACACTTTTTTATGCTAATTTAACCGCTAATTTTGAAATGCCAACGAACACCGCAAAAGAAAATGTTTGAAAACCGTTTTTCAATACTCTTTTTTTCAAAATTTTAGCAATATTCGAATTAGGTAATTTCTTCAGTAGGCAATAATCTATATATATAAAATAGGATGTATGTACGTATGTATGTATGTATGTTATAGACTCCGGAAGTACAGCGTCGATTTTGTTAATATTTACAGAATAGCTCAGTAGGAGTCCGGAGAGTGTTTATGTAAAGTTTTATTCCGGGAAGTGGACCAGGGACCGAAATATTCCAAACTTTTTTATTTATGGTGCGATTTTCTTCAAATTTGGCAAATGGTAGTATTTTACTTTTGCTAAAATTTGGGGTAATTTTTTTCCGGGAAGTGGACCAGGGACCGAAATATTCCAAACTTGTTTATTTATCGTGCGATTTTTTCCCTAAATTTGGGCAGAACAATGTCTGCCGGGTCCTTCTAGTATGGAATAAAAAAAGTTTCGAAAAGTAACGGTCCCTAGCAGGGTCGGAACCCCCAAAATTAAGAAAAAAATAGCCTATAGCTCCATTCTATAACCTGTAGGCGTGCCAAATTTCAACAAAATCCGTCTAGCCATTCTCACGCTTTTAGGGAACAAAAGCAAACGTCTGGACATCCAAACATCGCTACATTCACATTTATAATATTAGTATGATTATTGTCTACTGAAGAATTTACCAAATTGGAATATTTTGAAAAAAGAGTATTGAAAACCGGTTTTCAAAAATTTTCTTTTGCGGTATTCGTTGGTAACGTTAGGGGGCCTTTCAAGAATTCAATTTTGACAAATTGTGCCATGATGAATGCAAATTCAAATGTTCGGGCAATCGAATTTTGACCGATAACTTAGTTATCGATCAATTTATCGAAATATATCGAAGCCAAAATGAAACGTGGGCCTTCCCCTTTCGTTTGATAGCCATATTGTACAATCTTTCTATACCTATATGCGAAATATCATAAGTATAGGTTCAATATACTTAGAGTTAAATTTCCAAAAGTAACGGTCCCTAGCAGGGTCGGAACCCAAAAATTAAAAAAAAAAATAGCCTATAGCTCCTTCCAGACTATAACCTGTAGGTGTGCCAAATTTCAACAAAATCCGTCTAGCCATTCTCACGCCTTTAGGGAACAAAAGCAAACGTCTGGACATCCAATATAGGATTATTGTCTACTGAAGAATTTACCAAATTCGAATATTTTGAAAATTTTGAAAAAAGAGTATTGAAAACCGGTTTTCAAAAATTTTCTTTTGCGGTATTCGTTGGTAACGTTAGGGGGCCTTTCAAGAATTCAATTTTGACAAATTGTGCCATGATGAATGCAAATTCAAATGTTGATTTGATAATATTAATTAATATTAAGGTTTTTCTGCAATCGGTTATAGATAAATTTATCGAAATATGTCGAAATACAAATGAAACCTGGGGCCTTCCCCTTTCGTTTGATACCCATATTGTAGGGCAAGTTTAAGGTTTTTGGGCAATCACATTTTCACCGGTAACTCATCATCGATAAATTTATCGAAACCTACCGAAGTCCAAATGAAACCTGCGGCCTTCTGCTTTCGTTTTAATAATAACTAGTATCGCCCCTGGTCGAAATTCGACCAATTTAAATTTTCTTCAGCTCCTCTAAAAATAAAACTTTGAAATAAAATACTTATTTTCCTGGCCACAATCTTTTCTTTAACATACATATCTCCCGTGACAAATGCAATACCAAGTAAGTACGTGGAAAAATAACAAGGACTTATTCCGTTTTGCATAAGTCGCGGGAGAGCTACTTACTTGGTTTAGTTTTGTCACAGGAGATATAGCATGTCATATACTTCTTCGTGAACTTAAACAACTTTTCTTCGTATAACTGGTTTATATCAGTCGCTTTTTCCAAAAATTTGGTGAATATAAAAAAAAAGTTGAAAAATTTGATGCCTAGTCGTGAAAACGGCCCTAAAGATCGCAAATATGCTTATTTTATCATCTCGCTATTAAATTGTTTTAAATTTTATTGAAAATAAGAGCTCAGTTGATAAATGTCCGTGAACGCATTTTCGTACGTTATAGAAGGATCCACTCACTCACGCTCACGTGCGTTAATTTGATCCACAAAGGCTCTAACCAACAAACGAAACATTTGCCAGAAGAAGCAAATTGGTGAGTTGGTAGGCAATTGAAGCATCCTCGGGAATAACTTTCTAAGTGACAAAATTATAATTTTTAAAAATTTTTAATTTATGTACTTCTTTCAACTGTTTCTTTAACTTTTACTTTTACATACTTCATATTATCAGTTTTACACCAACATAATGTATGTATGCCAATTTACATTACCCTACTATTTCTAGGTGTTTTTGCAGTTATGGCGTGCAAAAATTTTAGAAAATTTGTTCTGTACAATGCAGGAGAGCAGGAGAGTCAAAATAAATGGCATTTCGCAGAAGGCCAGACTAAGGCAACGAAAAAATGTGCCGAAATAGTCGGTAACTCTTTAGCTTTGGGGTCAAATTGGTAGAAGTTATGAAAAAAGTTGAGTGCTACATCAAAACATGCGGTTCGGTGTCCCTGATAATAATATGTAGGCGGAAGGTCAATACTATAAGCCAGTCAAAATTTATCAACAAAAAACCTTAAGTACATTTTTTACTTGGCCTTATGTTATTGATTTTGTTAGAAGAACTTCAGACCAGCCCCCATGCACCCAACAACGGTTTTTATAGTGCTTTTGATCGTATCAATCCATATTTATCAATAAATTCAATATTCCATTATCAACTCATGGCAGTGTTATATGATGCTTTTAAACTTCATATGTACATATATTTTTGTTTATTTATGCCTGCAGATACGTTAATTTGTCATATTTTTGAAAAATCCCCCCCTCCTTGCCTCAGGATAATTTGATTTTTTAGGTCGTTACAATTCAAATATTTGATGTTTTTAAGTCTAAATTTTTTGTGTGGTTTTTCTTGTTGTTTATAATCAGTCGTCCGTGCTTGGCGGCATATATCGTCAAGCTTCAGTTTTTTGCCGTTGTCGTTCGCAGTCGTCGTTTTGAATGTGGCCGGCCTATATATGTACATATGTCCGTATTGCTGGTTTCAATATAATTTGGCCAACGATTCTTTCGAATTATGCTCTTTGATTTTCAGAAATTGATTAAATAAGTTAATCGAAATAGCTTTGAAGTAATTTTGTGGAATATGAGACGATCAGAATAAATTTTGATATTTTGAGTTGTGGTTATCTAATAAAAAAATACAAGTTTAATTTAAGCTCAAAGTTCAATTTGACTTAAAATGAGTTTATTAAAATGGTTACAATCGCCACCGGAAAACGTGCGCGGCAGGACTCAAGTGAGTAGGCACATCGTTTTCCATTCATTATTTAGAGTGCAATTATTATTATGATTGATGTAATTACGATTTATTTATTTAAATGTGTTTATGAATCGCACTGCCTTTTACTTTTTAAATTCCAACCTAACCTGTTTCATTGTTATAGATACGGATTTGGATGCAGCTTCCAAATGCGAATCCGATTATTCTGTTTCAAATGTTTCCAAACTACCTTCCCCCGGCGACCCTGATGATGTTATTAACCTATTGAACAATTTAAATGATTCCAATAGATTGGAATTATTCAATCGAATTAGTACACCGACACCAAGCTTTCCTTTTCCTATGAGTGGAAAAAGGAAATTGAAGTTTCAATATTCGTGGTTGAGCAGATGGAATTGGCTTGCGTACTCAACTGTCCAAAATGGGGCTTTTTGTAAGTTTTGCGCGTTTTTTAGCGTAAAAACTGGCGGTTCTGGCTCCCAACCTCTCGGTAAGTTGCCACTTTTAAATATTCGTAAAAAACGAAAAATATTTTTTAAATATTTTGCAGGTCAGCTTGTCTGCAAACCTTTCTCAAACTGGAAAAAGGCCATAGAAACATTTGAAAATCATTCAGGTGTAAGTATTACAAAACACGTTACAGTGCCAATCACACAACAATTGGATGAAGGTCTTGGTAAAAAAATAACAGAAAATCGGAAAAAATTTACTCCTATAATAAAAGTTATAATGTTGTGTGGTCGTCAAAACATTGCCTTGAGGGGAAAGAAAGACTGGGGTCCATTAGAAGTATCTGCAGATTCTGCGGAAAATGCTGAAAACGATGGAAATTTTCGTACAATATTACGAATGCTTAGCGAGACTGACCAGGAATTAAGGAATCATTTAGAAACTTGTCCGAAAAATGCATCTTATCTCAGCCCAACAATTCAAAACGAAGTAATCGATGCTTGCCATGAAATAATATTGCACAGAATAGTTGGAGAAGTGAATGAAAGTAAAGGATTTTCCGTACTAGCTGATGAAAGCGCAGACATATCAGGTTCAAAGATTTATTTGTTAAAAACTTTTTATCGTCAAAATATTTGAGAAACACGATGAGTGAAAATCGATTGAATGGCTGTGCATCACTAAGCATCCACCGTGATCGAATTGTTACCGTTGATGAAGTTTTAGATGAAATGGCAAAGAAAATTAGACGCATGCGCTTGAGTTTTTAATATAACATTTTTCATATCATATTCTAAACACTGCAGCGCCGATTTTGTTCATATTTACAGGATAGCTCAGTAGGAGTCCGGAGAGTGTTTATGTAAAGTTTTATATTTGGTACAAAGGTAGTCTTTTACTTTTGTTAAAATTTGCGGTAACTTTTTTTCCGGGAAGTGGACCAGGGACCGAAATATTCCAAACTTTTTTATTAATTGTGCGATTTTCTTCAAATTTGGTACAAAGGTAGTATTTTACTATTGCTAAAATTTGGGGTAATTTTTTTTCCGGGAAGTGGACCAGGGACCGAAATATTCCAAACTTTTTTATTAATTGTGCGATTTTCTTCAAATTTAGGACAGAGGTAGACTTTTACTTTTGTTAAAATTTGAGGTTAACTTTTTTCGGGGAAGTGGACCAGGGACCGAAATATTCCAAACTTTTTTATTTATGGTGCGATTTTCTTAAATTTGGTACAAAGGTAGACTTTTACTTTTGCTAAAATATGAGGTTAACTTTTTTCGGGGAAGTGGACCAGGGACCGAAATATTCCAAACTTTTTTATTTATGGTGCTATTTTCTTCAAATTTGGTACAAAGGTAGTATTTTACTTTTGCAAAAATTTGGGGTAAATTTTTTTCCGGGAAGTGGACCAGGGACCGAAATATTCCAAACTTTTTTATTAATTGTGCGATTTTCTTCAAATTTAGGACAGAGGTAGACTTTTACTTTTGTTAAAATTTGAGGTTAACTTTTTTCGGGGAAGTGGACCAGGGACCGAAATATTCCAAACTTTTTTATTTATGGTGCGATTTTCTTAAATTTGGTACAAAGGTAGACTTTTACTTTTGCTAAAATATGAGGTTAACTTTTTTCGGGGAAGTGGACCAGGGACCGAAATATTCCAAACTTTTTTATTTATGGTGCTATTTTCTTCAAATTTGGTACAAAGGTAGTATTTTACTTTTGCAAAAATTTGGGGTAATTTTTTTTCCGGGAAGTGGACCAGGGACTGAAATATTCCAAACTTTTTTATTTATCGTGCGATTTTTTCCCTAAATTTGGGCAGAACAACGTCTGCCGGGTCCTTCTAGTCTATCTATAAATACTATAATAAATCTCTAGAAGAGTCGTGTCAGTACATTGAAAACGCTTTGAAAAGATGACTGGGGATGACCTGGGGAATGCTATAGAGTTCATCTGATAAATTGTTAAAATTATTGTCTGTCTGTTTGTCTGTTTGAACTTAAGGATCTCGAAAACTAAGCAATGGATTTTGAAGAGACTTTCACAAGTATACTGCTTGAAGCTTAGAAAGGGATCTGCACTTTGTTTTATCAAAATCGGACCACAAACAAAAAAGATATACTAATTTTTAAGGAGGAACCTATGAAATTTTTTTTCTTAAAGAAATTTAAATAAATATTTATGTGGGTATCAGCATCTATATCTATCTATATATATAAAATTCAAATTATCTATATATATAAAATTCAAATTATGTAAATATATATGTATGTATGTAGGTATAGATCGACTTGCGTCCTAAACTTATAAACCGATCGTAACCAAATTTTACACACCCACTGTACATCTTCCAGGGATGGTCACAGGCTAAAAAATATTTTGATATATATAGGGGGCGGGGCACCTCCCATACAAATGGAATTTTCCATTGTCCGTATCTCTGAAAGTATTTAGGTTAGATCATTGAAACTTGGTTAGGGGTTATATGGAATCGATCCCTACCACCTCCAAAAAAATGGGGATAACGACAAAGTGGGCGTGGCACCTCCCATACGAATGAAATACTTCTTAGTCGATATATCTGGAAGTATTTAGGTTAGACCACTGAAATTTGGTGAGAGATTATATGAGATCGATCCCTACCACCTCCAAAACAACTGGGTATAACGAAAAAGTGGGCGTGGCACCTCCCATACGAATGAAATACTTCTTAGTTGATATCTCTGGAAGTATTTAGGTTAGATCATTGAAACTTCGTGAGGGGTTATATGGGATCGATCCCTACCACCTCCAAAACAACTGGGTATAACGAAAAAGTGGGCGTGGCACCTCCCATACGAATGAAATACTTCTTAGTTGATATCTCTGGAAGTATTTAGGTTAGATCATTGAAACTTCGTGAGGGGTTATATGGGATCGATCCCTACCACCTCCAAAACAACTGGGTGTAACGAAAAAGTGGGCGTGGCACCTCCCATACAAATGGAATTTTTCATTGTCCGTATCTCTCTAAGTATTCGGGTTACACCACTGAAATTTGGTGAGGGGTTATACGATTAATTAATTTAATTTTTCAAGCTAAATATCTCTAAAAGTATTTAAGGCAGGAACCTGGAAATTGGTATAGAGCTAAATGATATCAAAACAATTTTTGCGCATAAAAGTGGGGTTATCGTAAAAGCGTTTAAAGTTAGGACCTGAAAATTGATCAGGAGATTAATGATATCAATAGTTCCCGTGTAGGAAAATTTTTTTCGCTATTTACTACGATCCGGGACAGAAAACTAAAAATTTTGTGTATCGTGTAGCCTTAAACGGAATACTAAAATTTTATATATTTGAAGTTGCATGCAAAATGAAGTAGTGAAAAATTAATAAAAAAAATCTATTTTGGGAAGAAAGAAGTTTGCCGGGTCAGCTATATTATCTATACTATTATATAAAATTCAAACTCGAAATTTTGTTAAAGCTAAACAGCCGATCCACTGGCCCGATTTTTTTCTTTCAAATTTTAATGTATCATAATCTAGCCAGAAAAGGACCATAGATACTTTTTTTTAAATAAAAATGTTATTAAAAACTTTTTTAATTCAAATAAATTTTGTATGAAAACCCATCTTTGCTTGGACGCTTTACCATTCAGTCGTTTGTGCTTAGAGAGCATCAACAGACCACATATTGCTCTCTATTTACTCTATTTTTGTACTCAGCTAGCACAGCTACACAAATTTGAGCGCCACCGTATAACAATACATGTGAATGTAGGGTAGCACACACATATTCACACAAACAAGCAGACGCTCGACGCAATTTATACGTATGACGGATACGTCGACGCTGACGTACTGTATCTGCTTAAGCCATAAGTTCGCTGCAAGCAGTGGGAGTAAAAAAAGCTACAATTAAAACACTCAATACATCCAGTAACTCAAAATTTATGTATGAGTATTTCGCGCATTTATTCAAAAATGGTTGAAGGCAGGGTAGGGAAATGACATTTCATGAATTGTACTAAATCCACTCAAAAATCTTACTTTTTTCGTTCAAATTGTACTAAATTTTTTTTGTATGGATTCGCATATGTTGCCCTATTACTCATTTACTTTTTTTTTTTAGTACCGAATCTTCTATCTATACATCTTATAAAATAAAGTCCCTAAAATCCGTTGTAATGAATTGGCTTCACACAGAATGCTCCGATTTGAAAACGGTTTTTTGCATTTTGTAGCTTAGCAATAGGAGAAGGTTATTTTCAAAAAAAATTTTTTAAATCTTTATCAGGGGCGTGGCCATATGCCAAAATCTGGTAAAAAATCGTAAATTTGTGTTTGAAATATTTCTTTTTTGCAGTAAAACTCTGAAAATATTTCTTGCGTTCTGCATCAAAAGGTATAATTGATTTCTTTCTAAAATAACCCAAATCTTTTAAACAAAAGTTGTTCTTTTTCAAAAAAAAGCTGTTTGGGTGTGTGTTTGCTGTACGCCAGATGAACAAACTTGCTTTGAGCGGGAGTACGCACCAAGCATACATACATATGTATGTACATCCATACATAAATGTGTGTCGTATGCCTTTTCATGCCTTTTCATGCTTTTAATAGTAGGCCGTTGCAAATACAAAAAAAAATTGAGTGCAATGTAAGTAATCGCATTCGTTCTTTATCACGTGTTTTATAGAAAAAATAAATTTGTGTTTGAAACTATTCGTTCTTTATCACGTGTTTTATAGAAAAAATAAATTTGTGTATGAAACTATTCTTTCTTTATCACGTGTTTTATAGAAAAAATTGTTAAACTTTGCAAACAAAAAAGTAAGTACATACATATTTTACAATTTACATTAAATTTTCAGAAATATTGTTTAAAACACTAAAGAGGCTTCCGAAAAAAATACAGTAGGTAATTAATATTGTTTATGCACATTTTGTAAATAATAACAGAGACATCGCAATAATGCCATTACGAAGGCGGACTTCAAATCCCAGTGTTTTACACATGGCCAATTGTATGTTGCTCTATCCCGTGTAACAAATAAAGAAAACTTATATGTTTTAGCTCCCGATGGCAAAGCTGCGAACATTGTATACAATGAAATTTTATAAAAATTTAAATAAAAACTAAGTTAACTATTAATATGTATGTATGTATGTACATATATATAGATTTTTATTGAACTTCATTTGTTTCTGCATTGTGTTTATTTACTTAGACGAAGAAATTACTTTTTTTTTTATTTATAACGATAACGATGTTTCAAAAAATTTTAGCCTATGTGAAACAAGGTGCGGGTTGCTAGTAAAAATATATAAAAGTTTTTTCTTTTTATCTATTTGGAAATATTTTACTTAGTTCAATAAGAGTTTTGAAAAACATAAATATTCTTTCTTCATTACATACTAGCTGACGAAGGGCATGGCCACAGCTTTAATTTTTCTTTCACTTTTCGATATTGCGGTTTATCTATACTACAAAAACTCTAGAAAAGTTGTGTCTGTATATTAGGAATTTCTTTGAAAAAATGACTGGGGATGACTTGGGGAATGTTTAGGCACAACTAAAAAATCCAATGGAAAGGAGATGACAAAATGTCTAAGTTAGTCTATTAAAAAACGCCTTTACTTTAGTTGGTTGCCGTAGACATTAACGGGATAGAACGTGGGGAAAAAAATATTGTTCTGAACCTTCTCTGCCTGTAAATTGTCTTCCCAAGTGAGGGTATCAGAATTTTATGAACTACTAACATCCCGAGCAACGCCGGGTTCCCTGCTAGTGTAAATATATATGTATGTATGTAGGTATAGATCGACTTGCGTCCTAAACTTATAAATCGATCGTAACCAAATTTTACACACCCACTGTACATCTTCCCGGGATGGTCACAGGCTAAAAAATATTTTGATATATATAGGGGGCGGGGCACCTCCCATACAAATGGAATTTTCCATTGTCCGTATCTCTGGAAGTATTTAGGTTAGATCATTGAAACTTGGTTAGGGGTTATATGGAATCGATCCCTACCACCTCCAAAAAAAAACTGGGGATAACGAAAAAGGGGGCGTGGCACCTCCCATACGAATGAAATACTTCTTAGTCGATATCTCTGGAACTATTTAGGTTAGACCACTGAAATTTGGTGAGAGATTATATGAGATCGATCCCTACCACTTCCAAAAAAAACTGGGGATAACGAAAAAGGGGGCGTGGCACCTCCCATACGAATGAAATACTTCTTAGTCGATATCTCTGGAAGTATTTAGGTTAGACCACTGAAATTTGGTGAGGGGTTATATGGAATCGTTCCCTACCACCCCCAAAACAACTGGGTATAACGAAAAAGTGGGCGTGGCACCTCCCATACGAATGAAATACTTATTAGTCGATATCTCTGGAAGTATTTAGGTTAGATCATTGAAACTTCGTGAGGGGTTATATGGGATCGATCCCTACCACCTCCAAAACAACTGGGTGTAACGAAAAAGTGGGCGTGGCACCTCCCATACAAATGGAATTTTTCATTGTCCGTATCTCTCTAAGTATTCGGGTTACACCACTGAAATTTGGTGAGGGGTTATACGATTAATTAATTTAATTTTTCAAGCTAAATATCTCTAAAAGTATTTAAGGCAGGAACCTGGAAATTGGTATAGAGCTAAATGATATCAAAACAATTTTTGCGCATAAAAGTGGGGTTATCGTAAAAGCGTTTAAAGTTAGGACCTGAAAATTGATCAGGAGATTAATGATATCAATAGTTCCCGTGTAGGAAAATTTTTTTCGCTATTTACTACGCTCCGGGACAGAAAACTAAAAATTTTGTGTATCGTGTAGCCTTAAACGGAATACTAAAATTTTATATATTTGAAGTTGCATGCAAAATGAAGTAGTGAAAAATTAATAAAAAAAATCTATTTTGGGAAGAAAGAAGTTTGCCGGGTCAGCTATATTATTATATAAAATTCAAACTCGAAATTTTGTTAAAGCTAAACAGCCGATCCACTGGGCGGTTTTTTTCTTTCAAATTTTAATGTATCATAATCTAGCCAGAAAAGGACCATAGATACTTTTTTTTAAATAAAAATGTTATTAAAAACTTTTTTAATTCAAATAAATTTTGTATGAAAACCCATCTTTGCTTGGACGCTTTACCATTCAGTCGTTTGTGCTTAGAGAGCACATATTGCTCTCTATTTACTCTATTTTTGTACTCAGCTAGCACAGCTACACAAATTTGAGCGCCACCGTATAACAATGCATGTGAATGTAGGGTAGCACACACATATTCACACAAACAAGCAGACGCTCGACGCAATTTGTACGTATGACGGATACGTCGACGCTGACGTACTGTATCTGCTTAAGCCATAAGTTCGCTGCAAGCAGTGGGAGTAAAAAAAGCTACAATTAAAACACTCAATACATCCAGTAACTCAAAATTTATGTATGAGTATTTCGCGCATTTATTCAAAAATGGTTGAAGGCAGGGTAGGGAAATGACATTTCATGAATTGTACTAAATCCACTCAAAAATCTTACTTTTTTCGTTCAAATTGTACTACATTTTTTTTGTATGGATTCGCATATGTTGCCCTATTACTCATTTACTTTTTTTTTTTAGTACCGAAATAAAAATATATAAAAGTTTTTTCTTTTTATCTATTTGGAAATATTTTACTTAGTTCAATAAGAGTTTTGAAAAACATAAATATTCTTTCTTCATTACATACTAGCTGACGAAGGGCATGGCCACAGCTTTAATTTTTCTTTCACTTTTCGATATTGCGGTTTATCTATACTACAAAAACTCTAGAAAAGTTGTGTCTGTATATTAGGAATTTCTTTGAAAAAATTACTGGGGATGACTTGGGGAATGTTTAGGCACAACTAAAAAATCCAATGGAAAGGAGATGACAAAATGTCTAAGTTAGTCTCTTAAAAACGCCTTTACTTTAGTTGGAACGTGGGAAAAAAATATTGTTCTGAACCTTCTCTGCCTGTAAATTGTCTTCCCAAGTGAGGGTATCAGAATTTTATGAACTACTAACATCCCGAGCAACGCCGGGTTCCCTGCTAGTACATATATAAAATAGGATGTATGTAAATTAAGTTTTGCCCTTTGGCAAAATGGTTTTTAAAAAATAATAAGATAATAATTTATTTTAGTTCGCTTTCTGACGAACGAGTATTTATTAGAGCGTAATATAGTATTGAACGCGCTCCTCTAAAAAACTGAAACTTAATTCTAGATTCACGCTTATTTATAGCTTACAAAATTGTTTACTTAATTTTAGCTTCATGAAATTGTGAAATAGCTTAGCCTTGAAATGAAGATAGAAGTAGAGCATTCCAAAGATGCAAGGAGGCTTATTTATGTCAACAAAGTGCGTTACTTTAAAGAATGATTTCTAAAGAATCAATTATGCAAAAAGATGATTGTTTATAGTTACGCTAATGGAGCTGTATGAGGCTTCCGTTAGCGTATGATTCATATGAAGAATCCACTATGTAGAAAGATGAATTTTGTTTACAATTACGGTAAAGAAGCTGTGTGGAGGCTGCCGTTAACTCCCCCCTCTCTAAGATGAATCGTCCCTGATTCAATTTTATTTTTTGTTAAATTATGAATTTGATCCAAAATTACGTTATATGAAACTTGTTGGAATTCAGAATTTACATTTTGTTTTTTTGTTTTAACTGATTTGATCATCCCTTTACACAAATAGATTGTCAAAATTACGCAAAAAGCCACAAAAATATAGAAATATATTGAATGTTGTTTAATATCTTCATTTTTCTTACCTAGAAAATTTATATTTTCCAACCTTAAATGCTCATTTTTAGATTCCACATATTCCAAAACTTCATAGTTATTTACATAATTATGTGTTAAATAATTCCAAATTTTCATTTCAGTATTTACATAAGTTATATTATTTATTTTGGTTTGGTTTTCAAATGTTACTAAATATGTTCCTGTTAAATTTTGATTTTCTACAATGTTTTCGCCTGAAATTAATATAACTCCCTGTTTAATTATTTCAATTTTATTATTATTTTCTTTAATTTTTTTACATTTTGCTTGTTTTTTATTCAAAAGTTCTGACAAACATGTTTTTTCTTTATTTAATCTGCAATAAGTATTTGCTATTTCTGTTTTACAATTTTGAACATTAAGAAATTCATTATTACAACTTATTATATTTTTGTCAATAATTAATTTACCATCTACCTGTGCTATAGCTCTAGCTTCATAATACCTACAAGTAAATTTTATTTTTGGATATTTTATATATACAACAATTAAATTATTTTTTTGAGCAATTTTAAATTCTGAAATATCCATTAAATCTGTAATTGACATTAAACCATGTTGATGGTTTGTAATATTTTTTATTTCATCTAAATGCAAAATTACTGGGTTTAAGGTTCCTATTTTTCCAAGAGTAATTGTATTTATTAAATTCTGAAGTTCATGTTTCATATATTGATTTCTTTTTCTTTTCAGTGTTTTAGCAAATGTATCCCCTTTAATGTTATTTATTGAATCCGTTAATTCCCTGATTACTTTAAAAATTTCTGAATTCGTGGTGAACTGTTTATTATTATTTTCTACTAACTCGTTTAGCTTGTCATTAATTTTCACAAAGTCATCATGATCAGGGGTTCCTGCTATCCATTTCCAAAGTGTTCCTAACTCATTTATTCCTCTCCTTTGTCTAAAAGAATTTTGTTTCAATTGTCCTAACAGAGCCTCAATTACCAAAATATCAGACTCATCATCCAAACTATTGGTTTTTAATTCATCATAATTGTCTGTGCTATATGAAAATGAGGTTTTATAAAATGTTTGCTTTTTTTCGTTTACTACATTTTCCAAATACGTTAAATTTGTGACATGAAAAACATCTCCATACTCATCGTATATAGAGACGTATCCATTTTCAATTAATACATAATTTTGTCTGGTGTAATCCACAATGTCAGCAGTTATTGGGCCAAATAAGGATGCAATTAAAAATAGTATCATTTTGGGAATCTGTGAAAAATTAAGATTTAATGTTATCCTTATGTATAATTCTTTCTCTATTATTAATTATTATTTTACTTTCTAAATTTTCCTTAACCTGTTGTTTTTTATATCTAGGTCTAAGTTTATTCCTTTCTCCTATGACCTTTTCGTAAATAATTTGGCCGGGATAATATTGTTTCTTTATTCTATTTTTGTTATGGGTTGCAAGCATTTTTTCTTGTGCTTGTTTTAATATTATTGATAAATTCTTGTGTTTTACTTTATTATAAAGAACTTCATTTGGTTTAAGATTTGTGACTGAATGAATCGTTGTATTATATTGTTGAGCTGCTCTAAGGATTGTTTCTAAATCACTTACTATATTATATTCTTCTTTTATACATCTAGCTATTTCAATTATTGTCGAATGGACTCTTTCTATTTGTCCATTTGTCATGCTATGTCTTGGATCGCAAAAATATATTTCGATATTTAATCTTTGCATAAGGGATTTAAATATTGGAGTTGTGAAACTTGGTTCATTGTCTAAAGTAATCTGCCTTACATCCGTGAAAGTCTGAAGCAATTCTAAAACTTTTTCTTCAATATTGGATTTATCTTCTATATGTTTTATTATTAAAAATTTTGAATATGCGTCTACACATGTGATAAATTTTAATTTTTGTGCGTAGAAAATGTCTAAATGAAGCTGTTCCCCTTCCTTTTCTGGGATTGGAGCTTTTCCTACTGGGATTTTTTTAGGATGTCGATCATATTTATTTTTATTGCATATTATGCAATTACGAATATATTCTTTCATTTTTTTCCTCATTTCTGGCCAATAATACATTTTTTCTATTTGTTTAATATTTTCATTAAAGTTGTTCAATTATTCCAGACTGATTCTCTCTATTAGTTATATCCATTGGAAAAAGATTTGTATAAACAAATTTATTTTGAAACCTTTGTTTCAGGGGTTCTCGGATTTCATACAAATCCTCAATAGTGCAATGAATTGCAGTCACCAATTTTGGTTGAATAAACTCCTTCAAGATGGTTAATAAATTTTCCACGGTGTCATATTCTATTAAATGTCTTTTCTTTCCGAAATTTTCAATCATTTCATGGATTGTGAATTTCTTTTTACACAAAATTATTTGTTGTTTAAATTGATTTACAGGTTTTTTTGTTTCCTGAATTCGAATACTTTCACTACTTTGTGCAGAATGGTTCGAATCATTACTTTCTGAATCCTCTGGATCATTGGACATATTATTTAACTCGAGACGTGACAACGCGTCTGCCACAATATTGGTTTTACCAGGTTGATACACAAATTTCGGAGCAAACTCTTCTATAAAAGCATGCCATCTTTTCATTTTTGGATTAGGGTTACGGGGTGACAAAGCAAATGTCAAAGGTTGGTGATCCGTACGAATTTCCAGATTGGTAACACCATATAAATAATTTCTAAGATTTTTTAATGCCCAAACAATGGCATATAATTCCTTTTCATTAGTTGCATAATTTCTTTCTGTTTTATTAAGAGTTTTTGAAATAAAGGTAATTGGTTTACCCTCCTGTGAAAGCACAGCACCAATCGCCACGTTTGATGCGTCGGTAGTTAATACAAATGTTCTTGAATAATTTGGTTGCGTCAATTCCATTTCTGACGCTAAATGTTTCTTTAATTTATTGAATGCAGAAATACCATCTTGATCTATTTCAATTTTAAATTTTTTTGACATATTCTTAGAAATTCTTCCATTCTCTCCCGAAAGATATTTATTTAGAGGTTTTGCAATTGTAGCATAATTTTTAACCTATTTTCGATAATAACCCGCAATTCCTAGAAATCCTCTTAATTCACGTAGATTTTCAGGTATCGGATAATTTAAAATTAATTTTATTTTATTTGGATCTGTTTTAATAACATTTTGGGCTATTATATATCCCAAAAACTCTATTTATTCTTGAAAAAATTTTGATTTTCCAAGTGAAATCTTCATATTGGCTTTTTTAAGTATTTCTGTAATTATTTCTAAATCCCTTAAATGCTGGGTCAAATTTTTTGAAAAAATAATTATATCGTCCATATAAACATGGCAAGTTTTTCCTATTTGTTCCCGTAATATATCATCCATTGCCCTTTGAAAGATTCCGGGCGCATTCTTCAAACCGAACGGCATTCGTAAAAATTCATACTTACCGTTATTAACGGAAAAAGCCGTCTTTTCTATGTCATTTTCCGACATTAAAATTTGATGAAAGCCCGACTCTAAATCATTGCTTGAGAAATATTTTGACCTGCCCAAATTAGACAAAATTATATTTGTATCCGGAATCGGATATCTATCAGAAATTGTATGTTCATTTAGTTTTTTATAGTCGATGACCATTCTAAGCTTTTGTGAGCCATCTTCATTCATTCCCTTTTTGGGCACCACCCAAATTGGTGAATTATAAGGACTTTTACTGGGTCTAATTATGTTTTCATTTAACATTTCTGTGATTTCTTTATTTACAAAGGAGTTTACTGATAAAGGATATGGATACTGCCTACTCCAGATAGGCTCAACATTTTTTGTTCTTATTTCTGCTTTTATGTTAGTCATAAACGGAAAGCTGGTATTTATATTCGAATGTGTTTTGCTAATTTTTCCTTTTATATATTCTTTAAATTTCAAAAGTTCCTCACCTTGATTTCTATTACTGAAATTTTCAGAAATTTTTTCTGAATTTTCATCTTCGCTATTTTTATCTATTTTATTCTTTACATATTTTTTATAATTTGACAATTCTTCATTGTCACTATTTTTTTCACTATCTTTATTAACTTCTGAACCATTTTCATTCATTGTTGAATAATTTTCAACTATATTTCCACTAAACTCACTGTTTAAACTTTCAAGATTTTTTTCATTCAATGAAACAAAATATTTTTTTAATATGATATTGCCGGTAAAATCTTCGGCTGGCTTTGTAGAAACTTTTAGTTCCACAACATTTTTTATTTTCTCTTCGCATTTATTTTCATTGTTGCCGGTATTACCATCGGCGGGCGCCTTAGGATCTTTCTGTCCCAAGGGGTTTAAATTTTCACATGTATTAGGCTTCCTTGTTTTTTTAAAATTTTTCACTTTTAACTTTTGTTTGCCGGTATTATCGGCGGCGGGAGCCTTAGGATTCTCTAATCCCAAGGGGTTTAATTTTTCCTGACTTTTATTATGAAAGTTTATATTTACGCTTTTTTCAATAATATTTTCACCACTTCTTACTTTAAAAAAAATTTTCCCATTGCGCAAATCAATGTGCGCTTCTATTCTCTTCAAAAAATTATAACCTAGGAGCAAATCAGACTCCAAGTTATCTATTTCATAGAACACTTGCTTTACACCAAAAAGTGTTATTATATAATAATGTTTAATAATTGAATGACCATTCACTGTTTTTACCCTTTTGTAAATGGCTAATTCTTTTCTATTTTCTAACAATCCTTGCTTTATATAGCAAGAAGTTGCTCCTGTATCGACAAGAGCTTTATATTTTTTATTTGATTTGTTGTTGCAGACTGTGATGTAGGGGAGGTTATCCCCTCTTCTTCTAAAAAATAATCTTCATTTAAATTATTTACTCTCTGATTTTTCTCCTGCGGCCTGAAGCTGTTATTGCTTTCTCTAGGTCGCTTTATTCCATGTGAACTTTGGGCTAGAGGGCTGTTCACATGAGTAGTTGTATTATTTACTGTGGGTTTTGCATTTTGATTAAAAAAATTTGTACTTTTTTGCCCTCTGGCATTATAATTTCTGTCATACATTCTTGACATAGATGGATCTACGTCCATGGATACAGGCTTTGTATAATTATTCTGTTGATTATACACCTGATTTTTTGGGAAGTCATTTTGTTGATTTGCCTGTGAATTATTCCGATTGGGAAAACGCAAATTGTTGCTTGGATAATTTTGTTTTATTTTTAATCTTTCATTTGAAAAATTTTGAGCAAAACGTGCTCTTTGATTATTTGACTCAAGTTCTTGAGCCTTTGCCAAAGCATCCGGTAAGTCCTGAGGACTCAAAGAGAATATAATATCTCTTAATGGCAAATTCAAGCCAGTAATAAAGATTCTAAGGGCATGATCCCTATTTTTCTTATTTAATTCTTTAGTAATATCCGCTGAATTACCATGGGTCATTATAGTTTTATTTATTAAAAGAGTCAGTTTCTTGTTTACTAAATTATAATATTCTACCACAGACATTGAGCCTTGTCGCAAGACACTCAATTCCTGTTCGATAATATGAATTGGACGTTTGTCCGAATATGCGAAATCCATTCGTGCGATTATCGCATCAAAGTTTAAAACTGTGCCATGATTTGTTAAAACATTATTAGCATCCTGGGCTATTTTGTTTCTTAAAATAGTTAAAGCAGCAAAATACTTCCTGCTCTTTCTGACATATAAGCTCATTGCCTTATGAGCTGCTTCTCGCCAACTTACATAGGCATTTAATTTTCCTGAAAATTCAGGCAATGATTTAATAACGTCAAGAGATTCCTGACAAGCAATATTATCGTCAATAGTTTCAGCTACGTAATCGGTAGCACTATTGGTATTAATTTCTAATTGGGATTTTAATTTGACAATCTCCTCTCTTAATTGTATGTTGCTATCAGCGATCAACCTTGTGATCAGATCTACTGTTAATCCTTCACCGTTAGCCATTTTTCCTTTATTTAAAATAAGGAAACCTTATTTTCCTCTTTCTGTAATTCTGCTAGAATTCTATCCAACTCCTCAAGATCTTCGTCTAATACTGGGGTATTATTGTTATGTGACAAAAAAGGATTATTTCCTTGAAAGGGATCTAGAGTCTCCAGAATTTAATTATTTCATTATTAACCTCTTCAGTGGAGAAACTTTGATCATTATTTAAAGTAGGCTTCTTTGACATATTTATCTGCCTAATATGCTATTAATTCTTCTTCTTTTTCTTAATCAAGGGACACCTTAAAACATCATGTTCCCCACCACAGTAATCGCAATATTTTAGCCTCAAATACTTTGGCTTATTTGGGATATTACCCATTTATATTTTTTTTTTTTTTTTTTTTTTTTTTTTTTTTAAATAAAATTTAAAATTGCTGAACAAAATATCAAATTTCAATTACACAACTTAACTATTAACAAATTCACTTATTTCAATGTTTAATCATACCATATTCCGCATGACCAGTCAACTAACCAGGATAAGCAAGGCGTCAGTGTTCCGTATTTTATTCTCGAACTGATTTCCAATTTTTATCACGATGAGCACCAATTGGGTTGTTGGGTAAAGTTGATTTCTTTCAATAATTTGTTAAATATTTTTTGTTCTTTTTATTGTTTCAAAGTTTTTTATGCTCTTAATTTTTGTCAAATTTTTTATTACGATACTCAATAAAATTTTTTTAATTATGATTATGTTGATTTCCTCGACGGCTTGCTGCTGGGACCAAAGGAGGCATTGGAAAACATATATATCGGTGACTACGCCAGTCACTTTGCTGACACTCTTCACTACAATAATGGTCACCACATCTCTGGCAAATTCTTGATGTTGGGTTTTGGCACACAATACACCGACCCGTAAGATTTGGTGCAGGCATAAGGACAGTTTCAATGAAAACCTTTTATTCACAAAGATCAAGGATATTTTATTCCTTATTTGATCTTTAACTTTTCGAATTCACTCGCGTACTAGGGTACTTGTACTTTTCCCCTTAAAATTCGTATCGCGAGCCCCACGTTGGGCGCCAATTAAGTTTTGCCCTTTGGCAAAATGGGTTTTAAAAAATAATAAGATAATAATTTATTTTAGTTCGCTTTCTGACGAACGAGTATTTATTAGAGCGTAATATAGTATTGAACGCGCTCCTCTAAAAAACTGAAACTTAATTCTAGATTCACGCTTATTTATAGCTTACAAAATTGTTTACTTAATTTTAGCTTCATGAAATTGTGAAATAGCTTAGCCTTGAAATGAAGATAGAAGTAGAGCATTCCAAAGATGCAAGGAGGCTTATTTATGTCAACAAAGTGCGTTACTTTAAAGAATGATTTCTAAAGAATCAATTATGCAAAAAGATGATTGTTTATAGTTACGCTAATGGAGCTGTATGAGGCTTCCGTTAGCGTATGATTCATATGAAGAATCCACTATGTAGAAAGATGAATTTTGTTTACAATTACGGTAAAGAAGCTGTGTGGAGGCTGCCGTTAACTTGTACGTATGTATGTATGTATGTATGTATGTACATAAAGGCGCCTCACGCTCCATACAAAAAAAAATGGACACCCTGTTTCCATCGGAATTATAAACTTCAGTGTATTCTAAGACCTTGATCAAAATATTTCGAAAAAATATTAAGATTTACCGGAGCTAACCCGCGTTAAAAAAACGCTAAAAATATCGTTTTTTATGTATAAAAGGACTATGATAACATATTTTTTAATAAAAAGCACCTGAGATGATGAATTAGCTGGAGTACAAAAGGTAAGCATACAAAAGTTTGAAAATTTTATCAACGCAATCCAAATATTGAGATGTATGATGCTGTTTTTGGTCATATTTCGAGGGGTAGGTCTGGGGAAAACTTTAATAACTCAGCTAATTATTGACGGATTTGGACGATTAGGATATCATTTGAAAGGTATTTTCGAGCCGTTGCCATTTCTGCAAAATTTTACACATTGCGAATATTAGCACACAGGTATACAATAATAGTATTGATAAAATTTTTAAACTTTTTTATGCTTACCTTTTGCACTCTATCATCTCAGATGCTTTTTATTAAAAAATATTTTTTCATACTCCTTTTATTCATAAAAAACTACATTTTTAGCGTTTTTTTAACGCGGTTTAGCTCCGGTAAATCTTAATATTTTTTCGAAATATTTTGGGGGAGTCCTTAGAAACGAGTGAATTTTGAAATTCCGGTGGAAACAGTGCAACTTTTTTTGGCGAGGCACCTTAATGTACATATGTTATAGACTCCGGAACTACAGCGCCGATTTTGTTCATATTTACAGGATAGCTCAGTAGGAGTCCGGAGAGTGTTTATGTAAAGTTTTATTCCGGGAAGTGGACCAGGGACCGGTAAATTCCAAACTTTTTTATTTATACTACGATTTTCTTTAAATTTGGTACAAAGGTAGTCTTTTACTTTTGTTAAAATTTGCGGTAACTTTTTTTCCGGGAAGTGGACCAGGGACCGAAATATTCCAAACTTTTTTATTAATTGTGCGATTTTCTTCAAATTTAGGACAGAGGTAGACATTTACTTTTGTTAAAATTTGAGGTTAACTTTTTTCGGGGAAGTGGACCAGGGACCGAAATATTCCAAACTTTTTTATTTATGGTGCGATTTTCTTCAAATTTGGTACAAAGGTAGTATTTTACTTTTGCTAAAATTTGGGGTAATTTTTTTTCCGGGAAGTGGACCAGGGACCGAAATATTCCAAACTTTTTTATTTATCGTGCGATTTTTTCCCTAAATTTGGGCAGAACAACGTCTACCGGGTCCTTCTAGTCTATCTATAAATACTATAATAAATCTGTAGAAGAGTCGTGTCTGTACATTGAAAATTTCTTTGAAAAGATGACTGGGGATGACCTGGGGAATGCTATAGAGTTCATCTGATCCATTTTTAAAATTATTGTCTGTCTGTTTGACTGTTTGAACTTAAGGATCTCGGAAACTAAGGAATGGGTTTTGATGAGACCTTCACAAATATACTGCTTGAAGCTTAGAAAGGGATCTGCACTTTGCTTTATCAAAATCGGACCACAAACAAAAAAGATATACTAATTTTTAGAGAGGAACCTATGCAACTTTTTTTCTTAAATAAATTTAAATAAATATTTATGTGGGTATCAGCATATCAATCCTACTAATATTATAAATGTGAATGTAGCGATGTTTGGATGTTTGAATGTTTGGAGGTTTGGATGTCCAGACGTTTGCTTTTGTTCCCTAAAAACGTGAGAATGGCTAGACGGATTTTGTTGAAATTTGGCACGCCTACAGGTTATAGTCTGGAAGGAGCTATAGGCTACTTTTTTTTTAATTTTGGGGTTCCGACCCTGCTAGGGACCGTTTCTTTTCGAAATTTTCTTTATTCCATATAACTCTAAGTATATTGAACCTATACTTATGATATTTCGCATATAGGTATATAAAGATCGTACAATATGGGTATCAAACGAAAGGGGAAGGCCCCAGGTTTCATTTTAGCTTCGATATATTTCGATAAATTGATCGATAACTAAGTTATCGGTCAAAATGCGATTGCCCGAAAACCTCTATATTACCCTACAATATGGGTATCAAACGAAAGGGGATAGCTCCAGGTTTCATTTGGACTTCGATAGGTTTCGATAAATTGATCGATAACTGAGTTATCGGTCCAAATGCGATTGCGCGAAAACTTCTATATTACCCTACAATATGGGTATCAAACGAAAGAAGATAGCTCCAGGTTTCATTTGGACTTCGATAAATTTATCGATAACTGAGTTATCGGTGATTGCCCAAAAAACTTAACATTACTCTATAATATGGGTATAAAACGAAAGGAGATGGCAGCAGGTTTCCCCCCAAGGCAATTTTCTGGCTACGCCCCTGTTGTACAGGATTTAGCACAGTTTTTTTGGCACACAAATAAAAGCAAGTGGCAGCTCCTGGATTACTGCATATCAGAGGGGTTTGTGTGGTTTTCGTAGTTTTTAAAAAGTGCGAAATTTTGCGAGGTGGTGATGCCACTCAAAGTTTTCACACATTAGAGTGGTAGTACAACAAAGTAAGGGTATTAATATAAATACTGCTCAAATTTTTCATTAGGTAATGAAAACATGCACCAACTGAAGTGATTAGATTTCGGCTTGTAGTAAGGCTACAGATTATTTGCAACAACATTTGAAAGCTAATAACTCCTGCTTTACATTTCTTTGCATGGATTTTGACATTTTTCATTTTTCTCTTCTATTTTTGAAAATTCCTCTTCTGGTGTTGCTATGAAAATATTTTATTCTATAGATACCTATAACTAACTTCATTCTTAGTATGAAAAATACATTTTCTGCTTAGAAAATATGCTTTTCCAATATTTTATTGTAGTAGACTACTAATTTTTTAGTTTTGTTGTTGTACTTTGTGTGCGTACTGTCAAAATTACACTGAAAAATGGGCATAATGTCAAAATTAAAGAAAAAAACTTGTTAATCAGCTGTCTCATGCCACGACCTTCCATAGTTGGATCATGTTTAGTCTCTTTTAAATGGAATAAATTGGTCACATTTGTTCGAGCATGTCCTATGAAGACACTAATTGTACAATTTTTATACCAAAATGGGTATAAATGTATACTACTTCCAGGACACCTGACTTCGATTCTCGGGATTCTCGCTGAATTGGGATTCTCGGTGAAGACAAAAATGGGAATTGTTCTTTCTTTTTTTAAAACTTTTAAAGCAAGGAAAGTTATTTAAAATGACGCCAGCAACTACTTATACTTTCCAGCGTCTACTTCCAGCTTTGCTCTAAATGAGACAATTAGTAATATTTTTCTGGCCAATCTTCAATAAATTAAAAAAAAAAAATATTATGATAAAAGGTTTTCATATGTTATATGTTTCAAGGCAAATTTAATTTATAAAAAAAACAAAACTTAACCTGCCCCGAACCCGTGCTTGATCGTGTTAACGCACGCATCAGAGCCGGCACCCTTACCACCTGCGCCACTGCTGTATCATGTATATCATTTCTGTTGTGAATCAGAGACTTTATCTACTGGGTTGTAGATGTCGCTGAGGGTAGTGGTGAAATTCTTGCGCAAGGCGCGCGTCCATCTAGCGTACAATGAAACAGTCAGATACTGTGGCTTTGGTATATGTTGTGCTGTTGGAGATTACAAAATAGCTGGAGAGTTTTGGAAAGTTTGTAGGCTTCTTTTTTGTTTAATAACCAATAAACAAAGCACAATTTCCAAAATTTTTTTTGCGAGACAGTAGAAATAGTACATACCAAGATGGCAATATAACTTTTATAGGGATCTATCTATAAATACTATATGAAGCTGGGTTGCGAAAATTACTATGGGGAGAGTGTTAGCCTATTAATATATAGATACTGCTGAAATTTTTCATAAGGTAATGAAAACATGCACCAAATGAAGTGATTAGATTTCGGCTTGTAGTAAGGCTACAGATTATTTGCAACAACATTTGAAAGCTAATAACTCCTGCTTTACATTTCTTTGCATGGATTTTGATATTTTTCTTTTTTCTCTTCTATTTTTGAAAATTCCTCTTCTGGTGTTGCTATGAAAATATTTTATTCTATATAACTAACTTCATTCTTAGTATGAAAAATACATTTTCTGCTTAGAAAATATGCTTTTCCAATATTTTATTGTAGTAGACTACTACTTTTTTAGTCTCATGATGCAATAAACAGGTGATCGCATGGTGACATACTTCCGTGCGTACGTAATTTGTGTAATGTTGTACTTTGTACTTTGCCTTAACGCTAAAGCACACACCAAATATTATCCTTATACATAGGTGTATTATGTACTGAATAATCACTCTTTTTGTATTTTCGAAAATATTATATGTATAGAAAGTGGGCGTAGCTTTTAACAGATTTTGAATATTTTCAATAGCGCTCCGAGATAAGTGAAAAGGAACCTGCACACCAAATTTCATTGAGATATCTCAAGATTTACTCAAGTTATCGTGTTCACAGACGGACGGACGGACAGACGGACGGACATGGCTCAATCAATTTCTCTTTTCCTCCTGAACATTTTGATATATATAAGTCAATATCTATCTCGATTCGTTTATGCCGTTACATACTACCGTTAGGGGAATGAAGTTAATATACCTTGTGTGCGAAGCACTACTAGGTATAAAAAAGGCAGTATGGTGTTAACTACTTGTCCGTATATTTTGCGTGTTTGCTATCCGATTTGCGTAATTTTTGGCAGGAGTATACTACATACTATTGGGAAGCATCTCACTAACTTTCATTGAAATACCTTTTTGAAACTCCAAGCAGTCGCTTTTGAAAATAGCAGAGCTTTTATGCTAAAAAGTGGGCGGCACCACGCCTACTTCACCAAAAACCACAAAATGTCTATACAGTTTAGTTTTGCTTCAAAAGCTTATTACGTGTGTAAAATCTTGTTTATATAACTTATACAATTATGGAAATATCGCGATTTTAATTTTACGAAGAAATTTTTTAGAACTGTGTTCAAAAAGTGGGCGTGTCCGTTCACCAATTTTGTTCATTTTAACAGCAAAGAGTTAGATTTATATGTTGAACACTTTCTCTAAATATCGTTTCAATAAGTCAATTTTTACCGGAGTTATGGCATGGAAAGGTTTGTGGAATAATCCCCCATAAAGGGGCGGGGCCACGCCCATTTTCCAAAAATTTTGTGTTTCTTTGCCCACGAACACCTTAGAGGTGAAATAGAAATAATATACAGCTAGTTTAAACAAAGTTATAGCATATTTAATATATCTATGATCCTTTTCAAAATCTTTCGTATAAAATTGGGCGTGGACCTAACCCGATTTCGATAATTTTTTTTCGAAAAATTGCCTGTATTAATATAAATATGTGTGCTGAATTTCACTTTGCTATCTTGAGCGGTTTTTGATTTATGATTAATAATATTTCCAAATTTGACTTAATCAAAAGTGGGCGGTACCACGACCCATTTTAAAAATTTCTTCAAAAATGTATTTCCTGCCTTAACGCTAAAGCACACACCAAATATTATCCTTATACATAGGTGTATTATGTACTGAATAATCACTCTTTTTGTTTTTTTTTGAAAATATTATATATACAGAAAGTGGGCGTGGCTTTTAACCGATTTTGCCTATTTTCAATAGCGCTCCGAGATAAGTGAAAAGGAACCTGCATACCAAATTTCATTGAGATATCTCAAGATTTACTCAAGTTATCGTGTTCACAGACGGACGGACGGACAGACGGACGGACGGACATGGCTCAATCAATTTCTCTTTTCCTCCTGAACATTTTGATATACATAAGTCAATATCTATCTCGATTCGTTTATGCCGTTACATACTACCGTTAGGCGAATGAAGTTAATATACCTTGTGTGCGAAGCACTACTAGGTATAAAAAGGCAATAGGGAGTTAACTACTTTCCCGTAAATCTTGCTTGTTTGTCATTCGATTTGCATACTTTTTGGCAGGAGTATACTACATACTATTGGGAAGCATCTCACTAACTTTCATTGAAATACCTTTTTGAAACTCCAAGCAATCGCTTTTGAAAATAGCAGAGCTTTTATGCTAAAAAGTGGGCGGCACCACGCCTACTTCACCAAAAACCACAAAATTTCTATACAGTTTAGTTTTTCTTAAAAGGCTTATTAAGTATGTAAAATCTTATATATATAACTTATACAGTTATGGAAATATCGCGGTTTTAATTTTACGAATAAATTTTTTAGAACTGTGCTCAAAAAGTGGGCGTGTCCGTTCACCAATTTTGTTCATTTTAACAGCAAAGAGTTAGATTTATATGTTGAACACTTTCTCTAAATATCGTTTCAATAATTCAATTTTTACCGGAGTTATGGCATGGAAAGGTTTGTGGAATAATCCCCCATAAAGGGGCGGGGCCACGCCCATTTTCCAAAAATTTTGTGCATTCGACTTTCTTTGCCCACGAACACTTTAGAGGTGAAATAGAAATGATATACAGCTAGTTTAAGCAAAGTTATAGCATATTCAATATATCTATGATCCTTTTCAAAATCTTTCGCATAAAATTGGGCGTGGACCTAACCCGATTTCGATCATTTTTTTTCGAAATATTGCCTGTATTAATATAAATATGTGTGCTGAATTTTGCTTTGCTATCTTGAGCGGTTTTTGATTTATGATTAATAATATTTCCAAATTTGACTTAATCAAAAGTGGGCGGTACCACGCCCCATTTTAAAAATTTCTTCAAAAATGTATTTCCTGCCTTAACGCTAAAGCACACACCAAATATTATCCTTATACATAGGTGTATTATGTACTGAATAATCACTCTTTTTGTATTTTCGAAAATATTATATATATAGAAAGTGGGCGTGGCTTTTAACCGATTTTGCCTATTTTCAATAGCGCTCCGAGATAAGTGAAAGGGAACCTGCACACCAAATTTCATTGAGATATCTCAAGATTTACTCAAGTTATCGTGTTCACAGACGGACGGACGGACAGACGGACGGACATGGCTCAATCAATTTCTCTTTTCCTCCTGAACATTTTGATATATATAAGTTAATATCTATCTCGATTCGTTTATGCCGTTACATACTACCGTTAGGCGAATGAAGTTAATATACCTTGTGTGCGAAGCACTACTAGGTATAAAAATGCCAATAAGCACTTCACTTTACTCATAAAGGATATTAACGGATGTTAAAACAAAAAAAACCTACATAAACAATTCCTTAAAGTTACAGTTATGCAATAAAGTACAAAAGAATACGAACAACAATATCTTATTCGTACACAAATGTGTTCAGTTATATACGACTATTTTTAAAGCGACTATGCTGTAGCATTACTCAGAATGCGTTTCACTTTCAATGCATTTTGTTGATGCGTGTTCACTGGTCTCGAGCTTGCAAAACTTACAAATATGTAAAACAAGAAAGACCGCGAAAACCAACAACAAATATTAAAAACCGTAGTACGGGTTTACGTACATAAATATGTACAAACAAAAAAGTCCAGCACACACATTCGTACATATGACCGCAGATCTAACAACAATGTGTGAACACTGTTGGCAAAAACAACAAACAACAAAGGGAATAAGTTGAAGTGGAGATCAATGCAATGTGACGTCACAGGGCATCAGAGCTTAGTGTTAGAATTTTCTAACAACGCCTTTGGTGCAGACACTGATTCATATCCCAGTATCCGAAAAGGGATCTGATGATGAGCCTTGAAACTCTGAAACATGTAATCCTATCCATCGCTGTGATTTAGCAGTGTAATTTTTCTCCAATTATCAATTTTTCCCAAAAAAAAGTGACAATTAAAAAATTCACTATGAATTATTGTTCACTGGTCTCGAGCTTGCAAAACTTACAAATATGTAAAACAAGAAAGACCGCAAAAACAAACAACGCATGCACAAATATTGACCCAAGTTGAGCACAGCCGGAGTTCAACATCACATATACGCACCGTATCACGCAAGGCACCTATCAGTTTACATTTGTCAACGATATTATTCAACCCGCCACATTGACCAACAAACGTGTCAAACAGGGTCGAATTACGATCCGTGATCGAATACGAATTTTTAAATGTCAATATTTCTAATACGGTAATTTGAAATTATGTCATACGTGAGTGATTAGCTGAAACTACCAGTAGGTTCAATTATTGTGATTTCAAAGTTATCGTGATTTAAAAATTCGCATTCGATCCGTATCGTACGTCGTAATTCGCCCCCAGCATGACTGATCGACGGCGTCGGTTTGTCAATGTGAACGGCCGACATTAACATTAGAAATGTATGTATATACATACACTCGGCAGAATAAGTCTGCGTTCAGGTATATTTTTGTAATTTTCACCCATTTTCGGTTTGATAAAATTATTTTTACTAATTTTCTATAAAAAAATGGGTCAAACTCTAACACAGAAGATGTAAATTATGTTTTAAAAATGTATAGAAAATTAGGAAAAATTCGACGAATTTTCATCAAAATTTTCAAGTTTTTTCTCAGAATTTTAAGAATTTTTTTGAGTATGCAGTTTTAGAGACGGTTCAATTCTAGCATGATAAAGTGTAAGTCTTAAGTCCGTGACAAATACTACTGATTTTTGGGAATTTTTTCCTGCGGAGCTCAAGTATTTTCTTCCATATAAAAAAAATCCGTTCATAAATTTGTATAGAAGAAAATACTTGAACTCCGCAGAAAAAAAATTCCCAAAAATCAGTAGTATTTCTCACGGACTTAAGACTTACACTTTATCATGCTAGAATTGAACCGTCTCTAAAACTGCATACTCAAAAAAATTCTTAAAGTTCTGAGAAAAAACTTGAAAATTTTGATGAAATATCGTCGAATTTTTCCGAATTTTCTATACATTTTTAAAACATAATTTACATCTTCTGTGTTAGAGTTTGACCCATTTTTTTATAGAAAATTAGTAAAAATAATTTTATCAAACCAAAAATGGGTGAAAATTACAAAAATATACCTGAACGCAGACTTATTCTGCCGAGTGTATGTATTAGAAATGTAAATACTTTTAGTAAGAAAGTATTAGGGTATTTGGTTTGTGTATTTTGTGTAAAACAAGTAAGAATTTCTCCAATAAAATTAATGTTTGCATGACACTGAATCTGTTCATTTAACCGCATAATAAGTAAAAACTACAATACCTATGTAAACAAAAATGTATGGAAATTTTGAATAACGTATCGAATAAAGTTGAATTTTAAGTTTAATGACACGGTATACACACAGTTGAAAGAAATATCGATCGGATCACCAGCATCACCAGTTATAACTGACATCGTAATGGAAGAACTACTAAACAACACGATGGCAAAACGTGCCAAATATGCTAATCAAGTATGTCGATCACTTATTACCTGAAGATGAGGTGCAAACTACACTGGGATCATTAAACGCGTTTGACCGTAACATGAAATTTACCATACCTATAATTGAAAGAACAAGGCAAATTACTGTACCTAGACTCGATATAACAGTAGAATCGGTCACAAGTTAACTCGCAAAGTAAAACTTTCGGTTAAGTTAACCAATTTTGCCAATTACCAAACGAATGGTTAGATTCAAAAAAAAAGGATGAGCTCGAAAAAGTTAACCAAAAGTTAAAAAGAGTTAACTTTTGCGAGATTCTACTGTATTTATGTATGTTTATTTACTACAACAGTACTAAGTAAATTTGAGTCATGCAAATGAATGTTACGAATTATATCACTAAAATTATGTTCATTACCGTATTATTTTCAAATCGGAAAAGTAAAATACCCTAATATGTTCTTTCGTTAGAAATAAAAGACAAGCAGCAATATGTTCTTTCGAAAGAAATAAAAGACAAGCAGCAAAAGACAATTATTTGCTCCGACAGCATGTCCACACTATCCAGTGTCTTAAACACGGTAAATAAATCGCCTCAAATCACTGACATACGTAGTCTGATGATAGACAATTCTGCGCAAATAAAACTCATGTGGGTGCCTGGCCATTCAGGTATTAACGGTAATGAACTTGCCGATCAAACTGCGAAAGAGGCTGGCATACAACCACTACATATTTTTGAGTACATAACGCGCAAGGATATATTCAACCACATAAATAAGTATATCAAGTTCCAACGAACCTCTGAATGGAGCTCATTTCAGCACCAATATGCAGAGCTGGACTCCACTGCCACTCGGGCCACTTATCCTACAGATTGCCGGACAGGCGACATTCCTGCCTTTGTCCGCCTTCGCATAGGGCAAACAATTGCTACTCATTCCCATCTATTAAGTGGCTTGCCCATATTGCAGCACCACACTCCTAACAACGAAGCACCTACTTGACAGCTGCGAACACCTCAAGACGATTAGAGAATCGTTATTTACTACCGGGAGCACGTCATTGATGTTGAAATCGGTCACCAAAAACAATATCGAAAAAATCGCAGAATACTTAATCAGAGCCGACATTAGAAAAATAATCTAAGACTTATTTAATTTTATTAATTAACCTCATTATTATATTTCAATTATTATATTCTCATTTTAATACCAGCTATTAATATACTTTGTAATATAATTGATTGAATCCCTCATTTTGTACAATTTTAGTTTATTATACCAGTTTTACTAGAATGTGAGCCGAAAGCCCTGGCAGCTAGAGCTCCTTTTCTCTGTAAAATAGCAAGTTTATTGTTGTTTTTCATCTAATAAAAAAAAAAAAGACAAGCACGCTCTTAAAATATGCTTTATTCGTTGGTATGTATAATAGAGGTGAGTAAGCACAGAATTGCAATAACTATGCTACCGTATTTTTATGCATACCAAAGTATATACAGCCCAATTCTAAACAAAAAATCCGCACGTATTTTTCCGCTTCTCCCTATTCCCTTATTCTGAACATAAAATCCGCACGTATTTGTTCGCTTCTCGTTCTTCCCCTATTCTAAACGATGTTCGAAAAAGCGGAAAGCGGTTTGGTGAGTAAAGTAGGTATCATAAATGAAAAGAAAGGGTAGAATACACAACAGTTTGTCGGGAGATATTTCACCAGCCAATTTACAGTGAACGCTGAACAAAATGTAAGAAAATTTAACTTTTAATAATTAAAAACGACTAATACACATTAATATCGTATTGTTTAGGGATTTGTAGGGCGAAAAGTATAAATAATAGGCAAATAGACACTTTAATAAGCTTTATTCAAAGGCATCTGCAAAACTCTGCGTCTTCCTTAAAGGATGTTGGCAAAATGAGGAGGAGGTAAATTCGGCCGTACCACCAGTAGAATGTATTGTGGAATCGAAAAAGGCACCATCTTATTTATAACACATGTTTCAGATGGGCTTCTTTAGTGAAAGCGCAAACAGTTTTTAGGCTTGTTGTGTGTATGCTTTTAAAATGTCCAACAAATATTTGTATGCGGCTTTATTTATCCAATAGTTTTAAATACATCTGCAAAACAATTGAATCAATAAAATTCACTAAAAAGAATTTTGTTAGCTCTTCCAATAATCCCGCAACTAAAGTGGCCTCGTATCATCACGCAACCTTCTTGTTTTAGACCACTGTTACAATCCAGTGCTACAAAATCTTTCGTTTATACACATGCTACCATTCGAAAGGCAATACTATGCATTTTTATTCTTAATTTATCTAATTTAACAACTTTTTATCACAAATTTTAATATTTTGCACAAAAAGTAGTACCAAAATCAAGCGTGAAATTGCAGCACAGCTGATTTCGAAAATTCGAAATTCCTCTTCACCAATTTTTCTGTTCACTAGTGAAAGAGAATTGGCGGAAATTTTCCATGCGAATAAAAATTTCCGCAAGGAAAGAAATCCGAGCGGATATTTAGAATCGGGCTGATAATCTAATGTATGTACATACTATGCCCCTTCAGTGTTGGTCGCCTTGTCGTGGAGAAGGGGCTTAAGTATCGTATTGGGATCGGTCCTGGTGGATGGGTCCTAATGCGAGACGAACTAAGAGGAATACCTTTTATTCCCTACAGCAACAGGCGGCGTGTACGTGTACGCACCAACGGTTGATGCAGGGAATGCTAGGATATCCGCGCCAACGCCACCCTAATCCCAAGGTGTGAAGGCACCGTGCCGACGGGCTGAATGGTCAGCGGGTGTTTATCGAATAGCTGACCGCGTACGGTCCCCTCCGATGCCCGGGCAAGGTCGGTTGTATAAGCGCCTTACCCCGGTACATTGGCTCTGCCGGGGCGGACGAACCCCTTCCATACTACTCGTGGGACTTACATGGACTTAAACTTACAAAAAACAAAAGACAGAAAGGATGAGGAGAAGAGCGTTCTGGGAACGCTTTCGGAGGACGATCTCCTGGCAAGTAGCCAGGGGAGCGTCAAAACCAAGGAGGACAAGGGTACCAGCCACAGTACCCCTGTTCTTCCAAGCCAAATGACAACCAGAAAAGAGGGAAGCGCACCAGCCACAGTGGCTCCCAAAAAGAAGAGGTCGAGGAAGTCCTCTGGCACCATCGAGAAAGCTAGGTACCAGAGGGCCCTCTATATCCTCAACAAGATCCGCAGAAATGAGGAGAGCGGTGAGGTCCATGCGCGAGATGCCGAGGACAGGGTGAGGTATGAGGCTGTGGTCAAGGACTACGAGGCCGCCCTCGCAACCAAGCCCGCTGCTCAACCACAAGAGCAACAACCGAAAGTACGACAGTCGGCCAAGCGAAATCGGTCACATGAAGTGAACGAGCGTGATGGCAAAAGGGGCAGATACGGCCAGCAAAGTGAGGGCCCATCCACTAGTGCTGCAGCGGGGCACACCTACAGTGAGGTGGTCAGGGACTACCTCCAGGTAGCGTTGGTAGATGCTGCAAACAATAATGGGAGGCGAGTGTTGGCGGTCTGGACCTCCATTGAGGGACGACTATCTGAGATGGTCGTCGAGCACCTCATGGAGAATCGAACCCCAGTACCGATATACGATTGCGACGAGATCTGCCGAGGCTGCAGGGTAGTCAAGTGCGCGGACGGGTTCTCCCGGGAGTTTCTAGAGCGATGCGTTGCTAAGATCAGCGGCGCATATGATGGCCTTACGCTTAAGATCATCAACGCTTCGGAAATTCCCAGAAGGCCCCGGGCTCGCATTTGGTTACCCAAAATGAAGTTGGATGAAGAGAGCATCATCCACTGCCTTAAGGTGCAGAACGTGGGCGTCCCGATGGACGATTGGGAAATTTTAAAAGTAGAGGACCAGCAGAAAAATAGCCAGCCGGTGCTACTGTTGATAAACAACGAGTCCCTGGGGGAACTCGTAAAACGGGGAAATAAACTAACGTTTGGCGTCAGGACCGCCAAACTGAAAATTTTCCCAGCGGCAGTAGCGCCGGACAACAATTTGAAGGAGATAGACGACGCCGATAAGCTCCTGGGGGAGCTTAGCCTGGCGGTGCCAGCCGGTGCTGGTTCCGAGTCGGTCTCCAACGCAGGTGCGCAGGCCCAATCCGATGATTAGGGTGGCGCAAATAAACCTGCAGCATGCAAAAATAGCCTCGGATAACCTTCTAGTCCTCCTAAGGGAGGAGGACATAGACATCTGCTTGGTGCAGGAGCCTTGGGTATGGCGGTCTAAGGTTAAGGGCCTCCATACCAGAAACTATAACCTGTTCTACACCCACGGAGAAGGTAAACCGAGAGCGTGCATCCTCGTTAGGGATACCATTAATGCTTTCTTCTTGCCTAATTTCAGCACATACGACACGGCAGTGGTCAGGATGGAATCGAAGGGCGGACGCAGTATAACGTTCGCCTCGGCTTACATGGCCCATGACCGGCCCGCACCTCCCGAGGAGGTGAAGCAGCTAACAGAGATACTTGCAGCCAAGGAAGAGGTCATAATAGGCAGTGATGCAAACGCGAGGCATTCGCTGTGGGGCAGCAGTGAGATAAACGAGCGGGGTTAGTCTCTTTTTGAATTCTTGTTATCAAATAATCTACGTATATGTAACAGGGGAAGCTCTCCCACCTTTGTGTTCCCTGGGTCGGAGAACTTCGCAGGGTGGGAGGAAGTCCTCGACATCACCATAGCATCTGACTCTCAGGAACTTTTGGTAAGAAACTGGGAGGTTTCGAAAAAGATCTCAATGTCGGATCATCGAATGATCCTCTTTGAAATAGATTGGGAGAGGGAGATAAAGAAACCATATAGAAATCCTAGACGGACTTCTTGGGGTCTATTTGAGAAGATAGTCAATGATAGGCTCAGCAGGAACAAGATACCCATTCAATCAGCAGACTCTCTAGACGACCGAGTTAAGTCTCTGGAAAGTAGTTTTCGGGTTGCCTACAAGGCTTCCTGTAGACCATCAAGGAATAAGAAGACCTTTCCCCCATGGTGGAACAAAGACCTTAGCGAACTAAGGTCAAGATGGAGGAAGGTTTTCAACGATTGTCATACTAGGGGAGACTTTCAGCAGTTCAGGATCTCCCAAAGGGAATATAAGAAAGCCGTGCGGATCGCAAGGGCGAAATCCTGGCAGGAACACTGTGAAACTATTGACTCCACGAAGGACTCAGCAAGACTCGGGAGAATCCTTGCCAGGGAGCACTCAAACAAAACCTTCGTGAAACGCGCAGATGGCACGTGGGCCGGATCAGCGGAGGAAACCCTTGATATTCTGATAGAGGCTCACTTTCCCGACGGTACCGGGGAGGCGGAGCAGAGTAGGGAACGGGTGCAACAGGAGGCACCTGGTATGTCTATAGACAAACTTCTAGCAGAAGACAAAATTGCCTGGGCGATAAGCAGCTTCTCACCATATAAGTCACCGGGAGTAGACGGTATACTCCCGATTATGATGCAGAAGACTCAGACATCTTTGGTTAAGGAACTGAAGGAGATCTTCGCTGCGTGCATCATCCATAACCACATTCCGGACACCTGGAGGAAAACAAGGGTGGTTTTTATTCCGAAGTCTGGAAGAAGGGGGCACGAGCTGGCCAAAGATTTCCGGCCAATAAGTCTCACGTCCTTCGTGCTGAAAACATTTGAGAGGCTTTTGGACTTACACATACGGGAACTCCTGGAGGGGCCTGTCCTTTCAGTGGCGCAGCATGCGTACATAAGGTACAGATCTACGGAGTCTGCGCTGCACGAAGTAGTGCGGACAGTGGAGAAATCCCTTCAATTTAAAGAATTTACGCTAGCGGCGTTTGTCGATGTGGAAGGCGCTTTCAATAATGTAAGAGCCGAAGCAATAACATCAGCGCTAGTCGGGGTGGGGGTGGAGGAGCCAATCAGGAATTGGATCTCGTCCCTGCTTAGGAAGCGTGAGATATCAGCAGAGCTAGGGGGAGCAAAGGCTAGTAGGCAGGTATGTAGAGGTACACCACAGGGAGGGGTCCTCTCACCTCTACTTTGGATCATTACCATGAACGATATCCTCTTAAAACTTAATACAAATGGAGTAAAGATTGTGGCGTACGCCGACGACGTGGCGATCCTAGGTTCGGGTCCCTTCCCTTCCGTAATGAGCGAGATTATGGAAAGAACGTTGGCAAAACTCAGTAGGTGGGCACAGGAAAGTGGCCTTAGGCTGAATCCGGATAAAACGGAGCTTCTTCTCTTCACGAAGAAGTACAAGCCACCTACCTTCGAACTCCCTAGGCTAAATGGCCAACAGCTAACCCTGTCTCCCAGCACTAAGTATTTGGGGCTAATAATTGATTGTAAGTTAAATTGGAAAGCGTGCATCGAGGAGCGGGTGAGGAAAGCCTGTATCGCTTTCTACGCCTGCAAATCAATGTTTGGCAAGAAGTGGGGTCTAAAGCCGAAGATAGTGCTGTGGATGTACGAAGCGGTAGTCAGACCGGTGCTGACCTACGGTTCGGTGGTGTGGTGGGAAGCTCTTCGGAAGAACTATAATCTCACTAGCTTGCAAAAGGTTCAGCGCACAGCGTGTGTTGGCACCACCGGGGCTTTACGCACCTGCCCCACTGCGGCATTGGATCCTATTTTGAACCTGCTCCCAATTGACTTGCACATATTATGCATATCGGCACAATCCGCACTGAGGCTCCGGGAGTCTGGGTGCTGGAAGGATACTCAGCAAGGGCACAGCAGTATCCTTAACGATCTCCCAGCGGGAGTAGTTAACAATTCAACAGATCATTATCCTCACAAACTGAAGTTCGAGAGCAATGCCATCACAGCATTTCCAAGTAGGAATGAATGGAGGAGGGGCGAGATAATAAGTGATAGGGGTATACAGATCTTCACAGACGGCTCCAAGATGGACTCGGGTGTGGGGGCTGGTATATTCTCGGGAAGCCTGGATATTTCTGCTGCATTCAGGCTCCCTTCGTATTGCAGCGTTTTTCAAGCAGAGGTTCTTGCGATTTGCCAGGCATGCAAAGCGCTTGAGCAAAGAAAGATAATTGGTAAGGTTACTATCTTCTCTGATAGCCAGGCTGCGATAAAGGCAATCGCATCGCCGCATACTACTTCAAGCGCTGTGCATGCATGTAAGCAAGCCTTGGCAGCGCTGGCCGATAATCTGGAAATATCCATTATCTGGGTCCCGGGTCATAGGGGAATCGAGGGTAATGAGAAGGCTGATGAACTGGCACGTAGGGGCTCATCAGGGGAAGAAGTAAGCAAACTTGAGACGGGTGTACCCCTAGCAGTAGCAAAGGGAGACATCCATAAGTATTACCTAAGTGAGGCACAGCGTAGGTGGAGGGGCATCGCTACGTGTGCAATATCAAGAGCCACCTGGCCGGAGTATGACCAGAGGAGAACAAGGAGTCTTCTAGGCAGGTCCAGGGCGGATACGTACAAACTTATAGCGGTCTGCACAGGTCACTGGCCGATTGGCACGCATGCGGAAAAAATGGGTATTCCGCATAACGACCACTGCAGAAGTTGTAATGAAACCACTATCAAAGAGACCGTTGAGCACTTCCTGTGTAAATGTCCGGCTCTAGCTAGAACACGATTAAAATCTTTCGGGACCCCCTTTTTGGAAAACCTAGGGAGGGCATCTGAAATAGGGATTCCTAGCCTTCTGGAATTTAAAAACAACTCTGGTTGGTTGTAGAGAAATATCCGCATTATTGTTAGTAGGTTCGACGAGTCCTTATGGCATCAAAACGGCTTCTAAGAAAGCTACTTGGGCGACCTTTTCCAGATCGCAGCCATTTTACCTACCTACCTACCTACATACTATGCTTCCCCTTAGATTTTCTACTTGGATGTTGCACTAAAGGAAGCTTAGAGGGTTGCCACCTTTCCGAATTTTTTATAAATATAAAGCAATATATGGCAATATGGGTATCAACTGAAAGGTATTTTAGGGCGTATACCAACCAAAATATTTCCGAGCAGGATTGCCACTAGGGTTCCCACCTGAACAAAAATCACATTATAACAACAAAAATCACGTTATACAACAAACAATTTAGTTAACATAAACTTGAACATACATACATACATTATTTTTGTACGTCTTGGTGCTGAGACGCGGAGCTTCCTACTGTCTTGTTGTTGTTCGTTAGTAAAGGTCTTTTTAATTGAGAGACGTGTGTGTTGAGTCTCATGTTTGGCGCAGTATTAATTATATGTAAAATTTTTAATTAGAATCGTTTGGTGTGTTGCTCCTCTTGCTGTGAAATTTATGTCTGTTCGTTTTTGTTTTTTGCTAATTTAAGATTTTTCATTTAAGTAAAAAAAAATTTTTTGTTTGTAATTTTTTTTATCCCAAGGGTATGTTATGTATTTAAATATTTAATTATATTATACTATATATCAGGCGCGTAGCCAGAA
Source organism: Sphenella marginata (assembly GCA_951509765.1). Lineage (NCBI taxonomy): Eukaryota > Metazoa > Arthropoda > Insecta > Diptera > Tephritidae > Sphenella > Sphenella marginata. The sequence goes on from OX608078.1 coordinate 102,169,165, forward strand.
AAAAATTTGGGGGGGGGGGGGTTTGGAAAAAGTGTCAGTAAATAAGGATTACCTGTAAATGCACACATATTTATATTTTTACATATTGCATATTTATACTTTTATTTATTTAAAACTAGTATACCCGGCAGACGTAGTTCTGCCTTAAATTTGGTTTACCTGCTTATCTGAAAATAATTTGTTATTATCTCCCAGCGAATTTTGTTTTCTTAGTGATAGTAATTAAGTAAATTTTTTATTTTATCAAGTTCATTTGTTTATTATGGTTAGGATAAATAAAAGAGATCTAGTACATATTTTAACTATTATTTAATAGGCTTTTTTAGAATCTCTTGTTTTCTTCACTTTGTGATACACGAAATTTTTTTTTGTTATCAGGCGCAAGAACAAACAACGCAGATGGTCTTCCGACTCTTGAATATGCCACATATAATTGACCATAGGTAAAACATTGATTCTCGAGATTCAGACCACAAACTCTCAAGGATGTTCTTTGTGATTTGTTAATTGGTTGATTGTTCATTAATTTTTTTACAACCAAACCCGTACCGTTGCACCGTTTTGGTTGGTTTATGTTTCGAAGCATGATGACTACTGAGCCAACCTTTAGTTGCAAGTTGTGCGGTGGTAATCCGGGCACATCCAATGAGTTTAAAACCTCAATTGGAAAGTTGGTGGCTTCATCTTCGTTTGTTATACTGTCAATATATTTATATGAATGCATTGTTCCAATGATCTTATTCTGAACTATATAGTTCAGGTCATCTACATCTTTATTCTTAGCCGCCAAAATTGCTCTCTTACTAAACCATTCATTGTTGTTGAAGTTTGAAATAATAATAGGGTGAAATACTTTTTTAAAAGTTCGTCTTTTGATGAGACAAAGATACAAAAATTTAGAAGAAATGTACTCTACCATAACCTACATATATTCAACAATTGCTCAGCGGATGTATCATTCAGCAATGCAACTCTGAGGTTTGTTGTCAACTGATGTTTCTTCACTTATCGCCAAAGATGAGATGATTTGAGGCAAGCGTTTAATTCGTCGGCAGCCGTTGACCTTGGAGTTACTGGCAGTATTTGGCGGCAATCGCCAGACAGTAAAAGCATTGTGCCTCCAAAAGGTCTCGGGTCATTGCGTAAATCTTTCAATGTTCTATTAAGTGGTCCTAATGCACGTTTATGCGCCATCGTAAATTCGTCCCAAAATACGATCTTTGCCATTGCTGAGTTTCTTGCAATATTACATACCGGTTCCTCAACATTTTGAAGATTTAGCGGCAGTTTTAAGGCAGAATGAGCCGTACGACAACCTTCTAATAATGTGGATGCTATTCCCGAAGAAGCAACTGCAACCTCAATTTTGGATCTTTCACGAACAGTGGCTAAAATTAATGATAGGCGGAATGTCTTACCAGTTCCCCCAGGGGCATCCAGGAAATATAAATAACCATTTCCATCATCAATTGCCTTCATAAGCGTATCATAACCATACCTTCGCTCCTGATTCAGTAGGGGTACATTCGTTTGCACTGCTAAATTTAATTCCTGAGGATCATATTCACGTTCCCGTTCCAAATCTCGATTATATGTCTCGTTCGTTCCACGTTTTCACAAACCCATTCGCACATAGAACTAAGCCTCATTTCTTATGAAAACTCTTATTAACACGTTTGATTTGATACCCATATTGTACAAAAATTTTTAGGGTCATCGCTGGTCCACATTTTGGTCGGAATTTCGAAGATGCATTCACACATAGAACTTAAACCTACTTGTTTTTGAAACTACCTTTCATTTGATGCATATATTGTACGAATATATTCTAGAGTCACCCCTGGTCCACATATTGGCGCTATCTCGAAAATAGGAAAAACGGGATAAAAAGTATCCTATGTCCGTTTCCTGGTTCTCAACTACCTCTCCACCAATTTTCAGCCAAATCGGTTCAGCAGTTCTTGAGTTATAGATGGTGTAACTAACACAACTTACTTTTATATATAGTATATACATATATGTATATATAATATATTTTTCCTTTCTACACGGCTAAAAATGTAAGCTTAACTTTTAAACCATTCATTGGTTTACACAATTTTTAAAACGTTTTGTAATAAATTCCAAACCTTTCAATTACCAACAAAAATTCTCAATAGGTAATGTATGTCTTATATGAAATAATATATGTATGTATGTATCAAAATATGTTCATTAGAAGAATAATGCTTAAGTAATGTGTTATTTCAACCCTCCATTCCAATATTGGTCTGATAAGGATGCAAGTTCGAGAAAAAAGATGTACTAGCTTATCGACTGGAATGTAATGCATGACTTCACTGATTGCCCTAATTTACAGCATTGCAAGATCGGATTACCTGGAGGAAACCGCTTCATAAAGGCACCATGTCCAGAAGGGGGAATCACTAACCGTATAATTAAATGGCCCAAAATATTTAATGGACACAGCAGTAAACGGCAGGGTTCTTCATACATTTTCTGAACTTTTTTGATTGTAAAATATTTATTTTTATTTTTTAGAATGAGTTTGAAATTTTTCACATTGACTGCTTTTGTAAAAAACCACAAAACACAGTGAAAAAAATCAAAAACATAAAACTACAAATAAAAGTAGAGCGACACATTACTTATTTGATTGCTTTTGGATTGATCTTTTCTTACAACAATTTTCGTATATCTTTTCATGCATGAAAAAGGTAATGCATTCCCCATTTTCCCACTGGGAGGTAGAGCACTGCGCACTGATTTGGGGCACGTCGGTTCGAGTCCTCACATTTAAAAAAAAATAAATAAAAAATTGTTAACATTTTCGGTTTAAAATTTAAATAATTTTTATTGCGCGCATTTCTATGACAAGCGGTGTAAATTTAATTCTAACCCAGATTTGGTTTGGTCATACACCTAGACCAGTATGTCTGCATTCAAAAGGTTTTTTTGGAATTTCCAGTAAAATAAACTTCTTTAGACTAATTTCATTACTTTTGAATGAAAGTATGTTTAAATACACAATAAAAATACTGCAACTCAAAGTTAAGAACTTTTTGGAAAATCCATGAAAATTTAAGAAAACTAGAAAAATTTTCATCAAAATTTTTAACTTTTTAGTAAAATCCATGAAATTGTCATTAATAGCCTAGAAGTTTTGATGCTCCGTTTTGCATGTTGAATAATTGCAACTTGTCGCTTTTTATATGAATTTCAAAGTTATTTTATTAAATTGTTTGTTTTTATTTTTCCGAAACTTCAGTTTTTCTTCAAGAAAGAAAGCGACAGCTATTTATTTCTTGCCAAAGTCAGAGTTGCGCAGGTCGCTTTTTTGTAAAATTTTTCCAGAAATTAGCAGTAGAAAAGTAGAATAGCTTCTGACACAAGAAATTCTTATGCGTTTCATAAGTGTCATTTTATATAGAGTTTTTGGATTTCTTTTGAACAGCGTAAAGCTCTAAAAAATCCCACAGGAGGAGCTACCAAGCACGTTCATTGATGCATTAAATAATTGTTCCGTGTCTTTTTCCCTTGGTACATCGATATATAAAAATTGCTGCAACGCTTCCAGTTTCCGTTGCTCCTAGCGAACGGTGTTTCTCTTCCCTTCGAAGGTTAAAAACTTCGCCAGGAGATGCTGGCTCTACTCAAGATCCACTCTACTTTTGAAGTACCTCCTGAAGAAAACCTAAACAAAATTTCAAAACAAACAAGAAACATATATATTTTTTGTACACGGCGACAAGTTTAAGCCTAGATTTAAAACTTTTTGGGGCTACATATACACCTAGACCAGTATGTCTGCGTTCAAAGTGTTGCTTGTGTGAAAAAAATCTAAAAAATTTTACTAAAAAGTTAGAAATTTTGATGAAAGTTTTTCTAGTTTTCTAAATTAAAAATATTTCTTGAGCATTTTCTTTTCAACAGCATACCGGGCTTTTGCTTTTAAACTTTTTCAATCTTTTTTTGCCAAATTAGCGTCACTTTTTACTATAAGTACAATCTAATTGTTACTTTCTCTGACAATTTAATACGACTGCGTTGTGTACTGCTTGGTAATTTTTTTTAATTTCTTGGTAATGACTACAATAACCAGGACACTCATTTTTACGATTTTTGCCGGCTGTATTCATAACTCGAAAAGCAGTTAATTTAAATTTCAACAGACTTGAGTTCGAATCACTCTTGCTGTTGTTAACATGCTATGTAGTTGAAATGCTAAGTTGATCTTATGCAGAGCAAGTCTGATAGCTTTGCGCGAATTTCTTAAACGGCCAAATGAGTGAACCGTTGCAGGAATTTAGTTGTGACCTCTCAGACTTGCTCTGATAATTGATCAGCGACTACCAATAACTTATCTCAGAGTGAAATATTATTTAATTTTATTCTTTCGTATTTTCATTATTGCTATTAATGCTAGTTTCTTAACAGGGGTTTTAAAAGTGAATAGAGTAATTATTCTAGTACAAACGTATATTTTTTAATTTTCGGAAATTTCGGGGTGGGGGTTGAACCCCAAAACCCCCCCTGAATACGCGTCTGCTATATATATTATAGTCCCGATGGTATAAATTTTACAAAACGGAACAAGGGTCAAAGCTTATCAGAGAATTTATTGTAGATCTGCAACACATGGCGGAAAAATGTAAGTTTGAATCATTCCTCAATAGGACACTACACGACAAATTTGTGTGTGGTATAAGAGATAATCAACTACGATCAAGACTTTTGAACGGGGGCGGATTTACCTCTTAAGGCGCCCTGGGCAAACAAATCAAGCCGCGCCCCAATATTTCCAAAAAAAACCTTACTTTCCTTCGTGTGGTAACATTTCATTACTGACATATTTTACGGATTGAAAAAATTTGATACGAGATTTCTTAGAAAGAATATTTATTTCATTTTTATTTACATATATGTACATATGAGGAGTGAATAAACAAAAGGGCTTATTTCCATTCGTCACTCTATTGGTGATTTTGATGAAATCGGCTTGTTTGGGCATAATTACACATGTTGTCTTCAATGGAAACCACTAAAATATGTTTTTACCATATAAAAAGATCTGTCAAAAAATAAGTTTCAACCAAAAGGGACATATTTCCATGGCATTTATTTGTGGTTTAAAATGTTTGCATTGTTTCAATCAAAACGTCTTATTTTCCATTATGTTTTGCTACCTTGTCGTAAACAATCAGACAAAAGGGCATTTTTTATTTGCATATAAAATAGCGTTTTTAAAATAAACGACTTAACCACTGAAATATGTTCCACTTTTATAAAATCGATATAGCAACAGTTTCTTCAATTGGCAATAAAAAATTGTCTATGGTGTAACTGTCATTTTTATGTTTCTTTTAATGAAAAATTAAGGTGTGAACAGATTTTGCTTTCATAAACATTTATTTTAACATTTTATTTTAAAATGGAAGAAACCCTTGTGGCTATGTTAAATACCGGAGGAAGAAAACAAAAGGACAATTTAAAAGTGCGAAAGAAAAAAGAGTAAGTAAAGTTTTTGGTTGATTTAAAGACCTGTAATTTCCATATTTTCGTTTAAGTTAATGCTTTTGATTTCGTTTTCTTTACAGATATGTAGACAAGGATCCATTAGGGATTAACTTCATAAAATGAAGACTATTTTGAGAAATCGGAGTTATTTATACACGTATAAAAATATAAATCGTTATAATTAAAAATATTATTATAATACTTTGTACTACACGTTGCTTTTGTTACATATGCTCTTGTGAATAAAATTGTGTTCTTATCATTATTATGTATTTTAACTCTGATTATGGTTGTTATACGCGATATGTATTGTCATATCTGCCTGTCAAGTTTTCAATCCATATGTACTCATATTTTTATACCTGGTAGTGCTTCGCACACAAGGTATATTAACTTCATTCGCCTAACGGTTGTATGTAACGGCATAAACGAATCGAGATAGATATTGACTTATGTATATCAAAATGTTCAGGAGGAGAAGAGAAATTGATTGAGCCATGTCCGTCCGTCCGTCCGTCCGTCTGTGAACACGATAACTTGAGTAAATCTTGAGATATCTCAATAAAATTTGGTATGCAGGTTCGTTTTTACTTATCTCGGAGCGCTATTGAAAATAGGCAAAATCGGTGTTGTGGATTTTGGTGAAGTAAGCGTGGCGCCGCCCACTTTTCAGCAAAAAAGGTCAGCTATTTTCAAAAGCGATTGCTTGAAATTTCAAGAAGGTATTTTCATGAAAGTTAGTGAGGTGCTTCCCAATAGTATGTAGTATACTCCTGCCAAAAATTGCGCAAATCGGAAAGGAAACACGCAAAATATACGGACAAGTAGTTAACACCCTACTTTTTTTTGTATTAATTTTTTTATTTTCATACCTTTCATGAACCTGGGGAAAGCTATTTATATTTTGTTATTTAGTGATAGTTTAATTTACCACTTACAATAGAAATGTTTTTATCGAAACCAATCAGTTGCCTTTATAACAAATTTTCAGTTATTAAAATAGACCTGAGTAAATTAGGATACCAAAACAGATCACTACTAGGTATTTAATGTTCGGTTACACCCGAACTTAGACTTCCTTACTAGTTTTCTTTTGTGTTCACTCGGTGTTTCTGTATCCATATAAAAAACTGACATATACATATCGTGTATAATGCCTTTTAATAGGACTGAAGGATAAAATGACTTCTGTGAATGGCAGGGCTGGTCGTTATCGAAATAACAAGAGGAAAAAACCACGATACTGATGATTTTCGTTCGAAGATGAATTTTTCAAAAAGGCTTATTTCCAAAAGTATGTCAAGCAAAAGGGCATATTTCCAAAAATTCTTGCAAAAGGGCATATTTCCAAATTAAAAAGTTTAAAAAAAGATGTATTAGAGGCAAGAAAAAGTTAAAATAACGATGGTGTCAGATTAGAGTAGCTATCTTGTGTTAATTAAACCATTTACAAACTTAAAATTTTGCTTCTTTGACTTTTTCTCAGATTTTTGCGATTTTTGAATATAGCCTGAATATGGAAATACGACCTTTTGTTTATTCACTCCTCATATAATGATGCGTATCATAAAATATTTATAGTTTCAGGAAATGTATAGATTGTCAGAAAACTAATAACACATACATATGGAAAAGATTATTCAAAAACACTTGCGTCTTACTTTTTGGGAGGCAAAATCTGTAATCAAATGTTCAAATTCAAAGAGAGAAGAATATCAGATTCAATACAAAGCAGTACTAAACTGTTGAGTCGATCTTCAGTCATTTTGGAGCTAAGGTAATTTTGTATTTTTTTCAAACAAGAAAAGACCTTTCGGCGCTGCAATTAGTCACTGCCATGATAGCAAACATGCTATATGCGATGTCAATGTTCGGATAAATTGTGTTCAAATCATCGGACCGAATAAGCTTCATAACATTCAGTGGAGATTTCGTCTTAATATTATTTTCTTTGCAATAAGCAAAAAAATGGATGAATTCATCATCAGTTGCTGGTTCCAAATCAGACGAGAACGTAGATATCAGAGCCTTCGATTCCATTCTGATTTCTTCGTTAGAAGAAAATTCGCTCGTCTTGAGGATAATCATACATTTTTTGTTGTCATATGCCTTGCGTCTCTCTTCTAATTCCACAGTCAAATAATCCCAGAATCTACCTGGGGTAACCTAGCTGTCGTTAAATTAACTTATGCGTTTTTACCTTTTAGGTTGTGATCAACAACGGAGTCATTTTCTTTCCGAGGAGTTTGAAAAAACAATCAAGTTTAGGGATTTTCGTCAGTAAATCTTTGTCTTTCTGCACTTTCTCGGCTGCACGTTTTTTGTTTGCTGCGCCGCTTAACTTTTTCATATTTGCACTCATTCTTCTATATTCACTGACACTTTTTTTGATATTTTTAACTCGGAGCGACTTTTAAGATTACATAAAATGTATGCAGCGCATTGTGTAGAGGAGCGAACTATTCAAATTAACCAGAAACAGAAAATATTTAGATCTTAGTTTTCTTTGAAAAAGTGAGCTCGTTCTTTTCCCGAAAAAATACTTCAATGCCTACTTGATTTTTAAATTTAAAATTTCTATTAAATTTGAATCTTCCACGTCATTTACTGCACACAAGCTGCTAAAACTTTTAAGCCTAGGGGCCACCTCAACATTTGTATGCGGTAACTAGCAACGGAGACAATCGAACATCGTCGGGTCACACGTACTTGTTGTCGGCTCGCGTTGGTGAAAAGCAAAAAATTTAGGATTTTTCGCTTGACAAGCGGTCTGTTTGATAGTGGCGCGTTGTAATATTCAAAAAAAAATTCTTTTTTGATAAATAAAAAAAATGTTTTCTTGTCTTAGTTTTGGCGCCTCTATTGAAACGGCGCCCTGGGCAGCTGCCCATGTTGCCCCTATGTAAATCCGCTACTGCTTTTGAAGGAATCCGATTTAACATTTAAAAAAGCTTGTGAAATTTCTTTAAATTGGGAAATGGCTGAAGGTGCGACCAAACAAATTAGCACCAAAGAAGAACCGTCTTATAAGGCGTGTGCAGTACGTCAAGGTCGTAGTGGGTCGCGCGGTCGTAGTGAAGGGCGTTCAGCAGAAAATTCAAATAATATAGTATGTAGTCGATGCAGTAAAGCAGGGCACAGTACTGAAAAATGCATTTGCAAAAGTTGGGTGTGTTTTAAATGCAACAAAAAAGGGCACATTGCGAGTCGCTGCTTGTCAAAGCGGACGGATATACGGAATAAAAATGCTCACATTAAAAGTGTTGAAGAAATGGCAGAAGCTGCAAGCATCACAAGCATATCAAATGTTGAAAATTTTGCCATAACGGGTGTCTAAGCTTTAGAAAAGGCGAGTTGTTTTTTAAGTCATTTTTAATATTTTATTTTATTACTAGCTGATGCCCGCGACTTCGTATGCGTAAAAGTTATAATGAAGAATCAGCATAATAATAAAACACTGGGACCAACTTTATTTTATTAATTTATTTTAATAGTTATATAATGCATGTAGCAAGGGCTTCAAATGTAATTCAATTATTTACAGTTGTATTAAGTTAAATAAAAAAAAATGATATATTCCATAATTAAACAAAGTATAAAGAATTTACTTATATACAAAATTTGATGTTCTTCCCATATTACAAATTAGAAACAAATTTTCTGGGCCAGTAACTCTTGAGCAAGCAACATACAATTGTCCCTGTGAGAAACAGTTTGTCCTAAGATCGATACCGGCTGCTCGAAGGGTCTGGCCTTGCGACCTTTTAATTGTCATAACGAAACACACACTCACAGGAAACTGCACGCGTTTTAACCCAATAAACAATGAAGTAAGCTAGTTTATTAAACAATGTTTTCCAAGCGTAAAAAGTAAATGTTTTCCAAACGAGTTTGTAACAAAAAAATTTCACAAACGTTTATATATGTTTTTCCAATGGTGTGGTAGCCTTGGAGAAATAATTTGAGGTGAACTCTCAGCGAGGTGGAAAATTTCTCAGTTTTCAAAAATAATGTTTGAAATTTTATATGCTTCATTTATATTGATTTTTTTATATGGGCATCGTGGTGTGACGGTAGTGCCGCTGGCCTACTGGCCTAAGGACTTAGGTTCGAACCCCTCTACAGGCAACATGAAAAATTATTTGAAATGGTTTTTTAAAACGGGTGTCATGAAAGGCTTCTCAAAAAAATGCACATATTTGCAGATGCAGACTGTATAAAAAATTGCAAGCAGCACACAAAAATTGGCCCTTTATATGCTCTTGCATCAAATAAGAATTTATTAAAAAAACATAAAAATTAAGGGAATGGTCGGGATTCGAACTCGCAGCCTTCTGAGCAAAATCCCACAATATATTCGTTAGGCTATTGGCCCGTTTTCACCGTTGTCGCCCAAATTGGAGTTTTATCAATCAGTTTTCAACAAACCCTTACTATACATTGAATAAAATGTTTATTAAACATTGTTTTCCAAGCATCAATTCCAATTGATTAAAAAGGGACCACTTTCGTTGAGTGTACAATGTTTTCCAAACTTTTTCCAATGATTATAGTAAACGTTTTCCAAGCTAAAAGATTACAAAAGTAAGTTTATTGTAAGCTTATAGTAAGCGTATTTTGCTTATTGGGAAGTGAAATGGAAAATTGTTTGGTAGTATGGGTATGCGTGGTATGAAAACTATTTCGTCTGCTCCACAACCCGTAAGAATTTCTGCTTCTATAATATTATTTCGAAGAGAAGTAACTTCAAGGCGAGTTCCATTACATAACATTGGGGGGGTTAAGTTACGAAGCAACATAATCCGAATGCCTTTTTTTTTAAAGCGGTGCTATGAAAAGAAAGAGAGTTGAGAAACTCAACAGGATAGTTCGTAGTCTCGGTCCTGTCTAAAACCGTGTTTATTGATCGGTACACCACCTCTTCTCCATCAACTTTTTTTGAAATACTGTAATTTATTTCTGGTGCTTGGTCGTTTTTGGGCATAAGTATAGCTCGTTTACAGAGCCAAGCATTATTCTTTCGCGTTACTTGAGAAACGTCTCCATAAACCGAAGAAATAAGTTCTTCCACTGAAGGCACAATATTACAAAGATTTTCTGGCAGAGTTACTAATCCATTCGATTCGGGAAGTAAACCCTGGCCAATTTTCAGCAGGATATCCGAAAATTCTTGCGCATACGGGTTGCCACCTATGTGCGCTCTCATGTTGCGCGTTAGATTTAATTTATTTACCATTGGCCAGAGCACCGAGCGTTTGAGGCATGTACTGACTTCAACAGCCCTTGTTCCCCCAGTTATAACGGGAAGTGTCTGACGGAAATCTGCACAAAATAAAACTGTTACCTTTCCCATGATTGAATCGTTTCGCCGGATATCTTGTGTGCCATCGTACACTCGTCCCAAGCAATTAGGCTGCATTCTGGAAAAACCTTCGCCTTGTCACTATTTCGCGATACGGCACAAACTGGGGTTTCATTAGCGTCAATTTTTAAGGGTATCTTAAACATAGTGTGCGCAGTTTTACCTCCAGGGAGTAGAGTGGCAGCAATACCCGATGAAGCGGCAGCTGGTGCTATCTTGCCTTGTCTTCTCACCTCAGCTAGTAATAGTGTAGTCAAAAATGTTGATCGAGTGGTAAAAATTGAATTCAATTCTGTTAAGTAGTTTTTAAGTGATGCCTGGACAACCATACAGACAAAAAGACAGACAAAAGTTCTAAAAAAGGCTGATTTGGGTTCTAGAGGCTAAATAATGACCCCTGACATCATTTTTTTTTAAATATCTTTAATGTACAGACATCGGACCTGTTACAATTTTATTATATGTAGAGATGTAAGCAGCTGAGCTTAAATATGGATTATAAATTTGGCAAACATATTGGATTAATTGTTTATAAACAAAGTAATAATAGACCAATAATAGTCTTGAAAAATGTCTCGATGTTGCTATTCAAAATTGCCAGTAAAAATTTCAACTGGTCTTATTTCTTAAGTCGAATTAGTCTGTTATTGCTTATGACCAGAGATTTTTACTATATTTTGTGAAATCTTCGAAATCATTTGAGATATTGAAATAAAACTCACATCACTATGTAGTATTCATTTCTACCTTTCGTTTGACACCCATGTTGAAAAAAGTAATTTTGGGTCACATTTTGTCAATATCTTGGGAACCGGATTAGATAGCCTGATAGAAGATGTCCTAAATTTTAGGATAGACGTCTAGTATTATAATGTTGAAATTATATAATTATAATAATGTTGAAATGTGTAGTGGGCATAATTGTAAAAAACGCACATTTTTGGTCACCCGGACCCACATTTTGGTGAATAACTCGGGAACTGGATGAGATATCTAAATGAAAGTTATCCTAAATTTTAAGTTAGACGTTAAGTACTAGAGTTCTGCTCAGAAGTTTTTGAGTGATGTCCGGACAACCATACAGACAGACAGACAAAAATTCTAAAAACGGCTGATTTGGGTTCTAGAGGCTTAATAATGACCCCTGACATCATTTTTTTTTTAAATATCTTCAATGTACATACATCGGACCTGTTACAATTTTATTATATGTAGAGATTTGGCTCAGGTGCTATTTGACCGTTTTGCTCAAATTGTATTTATTCATTTGGCTCAGGTTCTGACGACCGTGTTTGCCTAAATGTTCAAAATTGTTCTTTGGAGAACGAGAGGGTATGTATTATTGGTGGCGAGCACTGTTGGATCTGAGGCATGGTGCGATTGGCTTCGTCATTTTCGCTATGAAAAACCACACTTTGGCTTTCCAAACATAAACTATATCTACGTAATATTTCATAAGCTGATTGCGAATTCCAATGCAATGCAAATGAAACATACGAGAGAAATAACCGTAAATTATGTCGCTTAAACAATGGGTGTTTCTACTAGCAGTCCAGAGTGCGTAAATCTTGTGCTTGGTGGTAAAGGTATGGAGTTAGAAGTCGATACTGGGGCGTGTGTTACTATTATATCAGAAGCTAAGTATTTAGAGAAGTATAATAGTTTCGAGTTGAAATTAGTGTCAAATAGGTTTATTTCAGTAACTGGTAGTTATCTTAAATGTGCTGGAAAAATTGCAAACCACACTGTAGTGAACAACACCTATTAGAGTTAATTGTAATCAAATCGGAAAAAGATTTTAAACCTCTGATCGGTAGAAATTGGTTAAATGTTTTATATCCAAATTGGAGAAAAATTTTCAATTCGATTAATATCGTAATAGAAAAAAAGACTCTAATATTTTAAAAGAAATAAAATTGAAATTTCCTCGTATATTTCATAATATGCCTAATGAAAGCATTAAGAATTTTAGTGCGGGAATTGTTTATAAGCCCGAAGCAAAACCTATATTCAGAAAAGCGTATGATGTGCCATATAAACTTAGGGATCAAGTTGAAGAGGGGTTATCAGGATTGTGTAACGAAGGCATATTGGTTGCTGTTGCTTTTAGTGAATATGCCTCACCAATAGTAATTGTTTCTAAGCCAGGAAAGAAAATTTTAATTTATATTGATTGTAAAGTTACAATAAACAGATTTGTTGAAACCCAGCATTATCCTCTACCGAGAATAGATGATATTTTTGCTAAATTGGCAAATTGTCAGGAGCATATCAACACTTAAAAATTTCGGAAAGTTCAAAAAAATATGTTACTATTAACACAAATAAGGTATTGTTTCAGTATACAAGATTAGCGTTTGGCGTGGCGAGTGCGCCATCAATTTTTCAATCAGTAATGGATCAAGTTCCTTTAGGCATTTCGGGAACTTCGTGTTATTTAGATGACATTCAGATCGGAGGATCTACATTGTGAAGAATGCTAAATTCGGCTTTTACAAGTACTTGAAAAACTTAACAGTTCAATATAAAAATAAATTTAGAAAAATGTTCATTCTTCAATTTCAGAAAATGGATTGGAGCCAAATAATGAGAAAGTAGAAGCAATAGTTAACGCATAATGTTAAATTACTACAGCAGTTGTATTCCAAATTTGTCAAGCGAGTTAAAAGAGCTTTATGGTCTACTGTGCAAAAACGCAAAGTATATTTGGAGTAAAGATATAGAAAACTGTTTTAAAAGATCAAAAAAGTTACTTTTGAGCAATAAACTGTTAGAATTGTATGATCCACAAAAACCAATAATTGTAACGTGTGACGCCAGTCCATATGGCGTAGGGGCTTTAAAACAAATCTTTAATCCAAATAAAGATACGTCAAGTATTACGGCATCTAGGCTTCAGCGTTGGGCGGTTATGTTATCCATAGGGTAAAACCGGGATAGATGCCCCACTTTTTGGACAAGCCGCCTAAATTTGAAAATATTAGTTTTATTTGAATATTTTTTTTTAATATAGCAAGTTCAATATTTTAACTTTAATTATTTAAATTTGGTTTAACTATCTTATACAGTTTTTCCAGAAATTAGTTTTTCCTGAAACCTTCTTTTTGAGGGATAGATGCCTACCTTAGGGATAGTTGCCCCCCATGAAAATATTGCGAAGGATAGATGCCCTTTATGGCATGTAAGCGAAAAACACATATCGAACGCAATGTAGTTCTACCCCTACTCAAAACCATAATAAATTAAACATGTCGGGTTTTTAATCTTTTAATGACTATCATTAAAAGATACCCAAATCTAGTATTAGTATATTACCTTATTAAATTGAAGCGTTTGCTTTCAAGAATTGGCATGCATTTTTATATATGTTTATTAAATTCAATTTTATAGATTTAGAAAAAAATAAAAATTATATTTTTATAAAAATACATTTTACATACAATCTTACACTAAAATAAAAACTACTTAGTAAATCTATATGAAACTAGAGGCAGCCAATAGTTAGATAAACGTTTATTATATCCCGTAGGTACTACAAGATCTTGAATACATATTCAGTGTCGCCTTTGCTGTTTTTTTAGCATCATATCGTCGAATTAATGTCCTTCGTTTATCCCCATGATATTTTTGTTCATTTCGTCCAACGCGGCCTGCAGGCTTTCTGTAGTCCCTTCCTTTTGTACTTTCGCGGCATAATTTTGCTGAAAACTGTTAAAAGTTCATAAAGTAGTACATCCTACTTCCTACTAATATTATAAATGTGAATGTAGAGATGTTTGGATGTCCAGACGTTTGCTTTTGTTCCCTAAAAACGTGAGAATGGCAAGACGGATTTGGTTGAAATTTGGCACGCCTACAGGTTATAGTCTGGAAGGAGCTATAGGCAATTTTTGTTTTTTATTTGGGGCTCCGACTCTGCTAGGGACTGTTACTTTTCGAAATTTTTTTATTCCATATAACTCTAAGTATATTGAACCTATACTTATGATATTGCGCATATAGGTATAGAAAGATCGTACAATATGGGTACCAAACGAAAGGAGAAGGCCGCAGATTTCATTTGGACTTCGATAGGTTTCGATAAATTTATCGATGATGAGTTATCGGTGAAAATGTGATTGCCCAAAACCCTTAAACTTGCCCTACAATATGGGTATCAAACGAAAGGGAAAGGCCCCAATTTTGATTTGGACTTAGATATATTTCGATAAGTTTATCGATAACTGAGTTATCGGTGAAAATGTGATTGCCCAAAAACCTTAAACTTGCCCTACAGTATGGGTATCAAACGAAAGAGAGGCCCCAGGTTTCATTTGGACTTCGATAGGTTTCGATAAATTTATCGATGATAAGTTATCGGTGAAAATGTGATTGCCCAAAAACCTTAAACTTGCCCTACAATATTGGTATCAAACGAAAGGGGAAGGCCCAGGTTTCGTTTGTACTTCGACATATTTCGATAAATTTATCTATAACTGAGTTATCGGTAAAAATACGATTGCAGAAAAACCTTAATATTACCCTACAATATGGTATCAAATCAACATTTGAATTTGCATTCATCCTGGCACAAAAATTGATTTCTTGAAAGGCCCCCTAACGTTACCAACGAATACCGCAAAAGAAAATTTTTGAAAACCGGTTTTCAATACTATATTTTCAAAATTTTCAAAATATTCGAATTTGGTAAATTCTTCAGCAGGCAATAATATTATATTAATATGAAATCTTACAGTATATTATTGATTTTGAAAGGCCCCCTAACTACTTACATCCCGAGCAACGCCGGGTACCCTGTTAGTAAAACATACATATATCGGACTCCAAAAGTATTTAAAAAATATATACTTACTCCTTTGAGATTATTTTTTGATAGGGATGGATGCCTACGAATTTTTTTAATAAATTATAAACAAAAAGCATCTATTTTTAGTTAGATGCAGTCTCAATGAATGAGTTTATTAAGGTACTAAAAAATATAATGGAATTTATTACTAGTTATAAAGTTATACAAAAAAACATCTATTTTTAGTTAGATGCAGTCTCAATGAATGAGTTTATTAAGGTACTAAAAAATATAATGGAATTTATTACTCTTACTTAGAAATTATCTCTATGGGTCAGCTAGAATACAAATATTCACTGATCACCAACCGCTCACATACGCATTGAGCAATAAGAACAATAATGCAAAAATGAAAAGGTGGAAAGCAGCATTAGAAGAGTATAGGTACGAATTGTGTTACAAACCTGGTAAACAGAATGTTGTCGCTGATGCCCTATCAAGGATACCTGTTGAACAATCACAAGTTAACAGCCTATCTATCGGTAGCATCAAGATCAGATGACAGTTCATCGCACAATTTAATTTACAGCGTCGGAGGACCAATAAACGCCTTCAAAAATCAAATTTTTTTAAATATAGATAGTTGGCCATCTTACGAATTTAAAATCGTGTTTCCTACATATCACCGCCCTGTGATAGCACAACCGGAATATTCGGAACAGATTTTGTTATCAATCTTGAAAAAATATTTAAACCCTTCAGTCATTAATTGTATCAAAACTGAACAATTCGTGATGGGAAAAATACAGACACTCTACCCACTACATTTTAGCAAATATAAAATAAGGTTCACTCAAGGAATGGTGGAGGACATATCTGATGACCACAGACAACAGGAGATAATAATAAAAGAAAAAATAAAACTTTTACTTTTTTTTATACTAACAAAACGCGTCTTCACTGCTCGAAGCCTTTAGATAACTAAAATGCGCTGTGGCTGCGGCTGATAACTATTAAATTAATTGTTAGTCACGAGCTCGGAAAGTTAGATTTTTTTAATATGGGACATCTATCCAGGTTTTACCCTATATGATTATGAGTTTAAGTATCGTCCTGCAAAATATAATACACCAGCAGATGTTATGTCACGTGTCCCATTGACAGACGAAACACGTATAGGTTGGTTGGTTGGTTGGAGTGGCGAGTCCCAGTGACTCCAATTAGCGCTAACGCGCCGTTTTGATACCACAGCTCGTGAACTAACCAATGAAGATTATTACAGAAAGTTAGCGTGGTGGGACTCTCACACCACTATAGATCCTATCTATATCCATGCCGTTGAGTCCAAGAATTTTAGAAGTTCCCCAATCTTCATCTCGCTTAGCTCGGAGAGACTCCCAAACAAGGGTTTTCCCAGAAATTTTGTTCTGCTCCTGCGCCGGACAGCCGCACAGCAGGTGCTCCACAGTCTCTTCCGTTCCCGGAAGGTTGCAACTGCGGCACGTGGTATTGTGCTCCATGCCCATCCGTGCGGCGTGCGCACCGATAGTCCAATGCCCAGTGAGGGCCGAAACTAATCTGAAAATGTCCCTTCTGTTATTCCTGAGAAGGGTCGAAGATCGTGCTTCATTGTACGAAGGCCATAAACTCTTTGACACTCTGCAGGACTGCAGACGCTTCCATCTATCCGTAGCCTCCCCAAGCCAGTGCTGAGAGATCCGACCCTTGAGCAGTCCCAGCGGTGCAAGGACCTCCTTCGCTTCTGAGACGTCAAGGGCCGACCCACGCCGTGCCAACTCATCGGCAGTCTCGTTTCCCTGTATGTTGCGATGCCCCGGCACCCATATTAAAGAAACGGCATGTCGACTTGCCAGGTTCATGGTCCACTCCCTGCACTGACCCACAAGGCTCGAAGTGATCGTCGCTGATCCGAGAGCCCGAAGAGCCGCCTGGCTGTCCGAGAAGATTGCTATCCGATTACCTGTGATGTTTGTATCCAGTAATGCCCTGCATGCCTCCTGGATAGCGTAAATTTCTGACTGAAATACACTCGCAGAATCTGGAAGACGCATTGACAAGGACACGTCTGGGATAATTGCGAAAACCCCCGCTCCCACTCCACACTCCATTTTAGATCCATCTGTGAAAATTGAGATGTCGAACTTCTGTGGTAGTTCCCCTTTTCTCCAGTTCTTTCTGGATGGGAAAATAACCTCAAAGTTTGTGTCGAAAACTGTCCTGGGACAAATGTAGTCCGTTTTGGTTTTAATATAGGGGTCGGTTATATTTAACAGAATACGGCTGTGACCGTATCCACGCTCTTTCCAGAGTCCCAACTCCCGAAGCCTGAGTGCACTATTAGATGCTGTTTCCTTGATAAAGAGATCGATCGGTGGTATATTGCATATCACATTCAGAGCCTCTGTGGGGCATGATCTAATCGCCCCTGTGATTGCGCCACAGGCAGCCCGCTGAACTTTGCTTAGCATGTTCATAATGTAGCCCACCTCGGCTGCCCTCCACCACACTATTGCTCCGTAGGCTAAGATCGGTCGAATAACTGCTTTGTACATCCATGCTGTGATTTCCGGGCTCAGGCCCCACTGTCTGCCTAACATACGTTTACAGGCGTACATAGCTCCATATGCCCGTTTGACCCTGTTTTCTATGTTAAGTTTCCAGTTTAACTTAGGTGTCAAGAGGACGCCTAGGTATTTCGCCCTATCAGAAAGTTGCAACTCTTGACCACAAAGAGAAGGTAGATTGAAACTTGGTATTTTTTTCCTATTTGTGAATAACAATAGCTCGGTCTTTGAGGGATTGACATTAAGCCCCGCAGCCTCTGCCCATCCACTCAGCTTCCTTAGTGCTACCTGCATGATATCGCTAATCACGTTAGGGCACAGACCCGATACTAGTATTACTACGTCGTCCGCGTAGGCAACCACTTTTACTCCGTTCATGTTAAGTTGACGAAGTATGCCGTCTATAACACAAAGCCAAAGCAGTGGAGACAGCACTCCACCCTGAGGAGTTCCTCTCGACAAGTGTGCCGTTACTTCACTTGCTCCGACCTTGGCGCTTATGACTCTAGACCGCAGTGCCATCAATATCCAGTTTACAATAGGGTCCTCGATACCAAGGCCCGATAGCGAAACCTCTATCGCTTCCAGCCTTACGTTGTTGAAGGCGCCTTCAATATCAAGGAATGCGGCCAGGGTGAACTGTTTACTCTCGAGGGACACTTCTACCTTGTGCACCACCTCGTGCAGGGCAGTCTCCGTTGAGCGTCCCTTGAGATACGCATGCTGAGCTGTAGACAGCCCTGAATTATCTAATGTCTTTCTAATATGGACGTCCAAAAGCCGCTCGAAGGTTTTCAAAACAAACGACGAAAGACTAATTGGTCTGAAGTCCTTGGGGTTTTCATGGCCTCTCTTGCCCACCTTTGGGATGAAAACTACCCTCGTCCTTCTCCAGTTTACAGGCACATGATTTAGCCGAATGCATGCCCTGAAGATACACGCCAGCCAGGGTATTACCAGTAAGCTGGTTTTTTGTAACATGGCTGGGAAAATACCATCCGGCCCCGCGGATTTGTACGGTGAGAAACTGTTGATTGCCCATTCAATCTTTTTAGCTGTTATAAGCTCATTTATTAGCCGAACAGAGGGTGGTACACCAGTGTACTCTTTACCTTCCATTTGACTAGGCCCACAGCCTGGGAAATGTGTTCCTACAAGGAGATCCACGGTTTCCGCCGAGCTGCATGTCCATGAGCCGTCGTCCTTCCGTAAAAACGACGGGCAAGGTTTTTCTTCTGAGAGAATTTTTCCAAGTCTCGAAGATTCCTTTGTTGATTCAATAGACGAGCAAAAGTCCTTCCAGGATCCTTCTTTTGCCTTCCGAATCGCTTTTTTATAGCATCTTAGACTATTCTTGTATGGCAACCAGTTACCAGTAGAACGGTTCATGTTGAATAGTCTCCTAGACTCTCTCCTGAGTTCGAAAAGGTCTGAATTCCACCAGGGAGGATATGCCTTTTTGCTAAAACTAGTCGGACAAGCTACCCGTAGAACTGACCCCATGGCCTTCTCTAGCTTACTACTTTTTGCATCAAGTTCCTCCACTGACAGTAATTCCTGCAAAGGTTGACTACCTAGCTTATTGCTTACCACACTGACGAACCTTCGCCAGTTTGTCCTCCTTGGATTTAGGTGAGGGATAGGATTTTCTAATTTTAAAATGATATCGAAAAGGATCATCCTGTGGTCAGAAAAGGACTGCCTGTCTGATACCCTCCAATTTTCTATACGAATATTGCTGTTACCGCTTAGTAGCGTAATGTCCAGCACCTCCTCCCACCCACTAAAAGTATCAGTGCTTGGGAAGATGAAGGTAGAGGTACTACCCCGGTTACAAACTACTAAGTTATTACTCAAAATAAAATCGAAAAGTGACTCACCCCTGGTATTGATCTCCGTACTCCCCCATAGGGAGTGTCTGGAGTTGGCGTCGCATCCAACAATTATGTTGCTTTCTTTGTTTTCCTGCATTAGCCTGCGGATCTCCTCCGGTGGAGCCTCCTCATCATGCGGCATATATGATGAGGCAATCACCATGCTGACTCCGTCAGCCGCCTCCAGCGAAATGGTGGTCAAATCTGCACAGCTGTGGGAAGAAACAAGAAAAACATTGTATATAGATTTTACAAGAACGCATGTCCTAGGCTTACCATCCTCGCGCTTGTAGAAAATATTATATCCCTTAATGGAGAGCCCCTTAATAATGGTGTTCCACACCCAGGGTTCCTGAATAAGGGCGATGTCCACGTTCTCCTCCAGCAGGAAAACGGAAAGGTTGTCCGATGCCAGCCGCGAGTGCTGTAGGTTTATCTGGACAACCCTAAGACCCATTATTATTATTGGGGTCCTGGCTCTTGGTCGACGAGCTGCAGGTCATCCAGGCGCCTGTTTGTGTCGTCGACAGCATCCGGTCCCTCATCGTCCTGAGGATTCCGCAAAATTTTTACCTTGGCCCGACGTATGCCGAATCGCAAGGCGTAATCCGCTTTTTCCAGCGGCCCGATACTCTCCTCATTAATGAGGAGGACAAATGACAGGCTGTTCCGCTGAGATGCCTCTGCCTTTATGACCACCCAGTCATCCATCGGCACCTCGCGGTTGTGAGCCTGAAGATACTTAATCAGCGTCCCGCTGTCTATCTTCATACGCGGGATCCATATCCTCGCTCTCGGTCTTTTTGGAATGTCGGCGGCTTGGATGAGCTTTACCTTCAAGCCTCCCCCAATGTCGCCTAGGTCCAGCAGGCACTTCTCCAGGAAGTCCTTTGACTGCTGGTCCTCGCATTTGACCACCCTGTGACCGCGGACAACTTCCGCCGAGTCGAAGGAAGGGAGACTACCATCTGGGTTGGCCATCACGAACTGGATAACCATTTCGGATAGCCTCGCCTCGATTTCTCCCCACTTCTCCAAGACGGACCTGCCGCTGTTGGTGGTCGCATCGACAAGAGCAACCTCCAGGTTGCTCCTAACCGCATCGGCAAAAGATTTTGCCCCCACCCGCGCTCCGGCTGAGGTGGAGGTATCATCACCGGTAACCTTGCTCCTCTTAGAGGAACTCGAGGCCTCTTCCATAGACCTGTTCCTCTTCGAAGTGCTAGGGGCTTCTTCCAGAGGCCTATTCCTCTTACCGGTGGAAGCTGATGATGTGGTGTTCAAGTACGCCCGGTACTCATCCACCACAGCTTGGTTAACCTTCCGGTCCTCCGCATCCTTGGGATGAACGGTACCATTTACCCTGTTCCGTTCTATCTTATCCAAGATAGACAGGGCAAGCTGGTATCGCCTTCTCCCTTGGAATGCATTGGACCGTGCATTCTTACTATCAGGCCGCTTCCTAGCGGCCTTCGAACGTTGTTGATTCTTTGGCGGAGTCCTGCTACCCACCGTAGCTGTACCGCCCGTCTCCACCGTCTCTTGGCTAGAGAAAAGGAAATCCTCGTCCGAGGAATTTTCCTTTTCCCTATGCCGATGTCCGTCTGTTTGTCCAGGGTCTGTCGCCTGTCCTGTTGTAACTGTTTCTGTCCTTGTTATTGTCCCTGTCCGTGTTGTTGTCCCTGTCGTCCTGTCCACGCTCCCTACAGTCCGGTTTCCGGAGTCCTCCTGACCTCCTTGTCCGTCTGTCTCTTCCTTCGTTTTGTTGGTTGTTTTTATTTCTTTTTTGTTATTCATTTTTTGGTCCCACGAGTATGCACGGAAAGGGTTGGTCACTCGTCCGCAGAGCCGGCATGCGTAGAGAAGGCACTTATACCTCCGACCTTGCCCGGGTATCGGAGGGGACCGTTCGCGTATAGAATCAGTGCATAATTTGTCAGATGCAATAGACTTGCCTGTTAGTGTAGAAAAGATAAAAATGTATACTAGCAACGACAAAATTTTATCAAAAGTAATACATTTTGTAAAAAGTAAATGGTCGTTTAGTGTAACATCGGATTTAAAAATTTGGTATAACGTACGTAAAAGTTTATCTAGTGATAATTGTTGTTTATACTACCGCGACAGAGTAGTAATATTTACCTGAAAAATTACATGATGAATTACTTAAGATTCTACACGAAAATCACGATGGCATTGTTAGAATGAAAAAGAGCATATTTTTCCAAAATATCGAACACTAACCACAAAAAGTCACTTAACATACTTTGGCGACACCTGTTGTGTATTAAATATTCTGGTTGATATACGGCCCAAAATACCTCTCACTTGATACCCATATATTGCTTAACCCTTCTGCTATGTTTGGGTCAATTTGACCCAATTTTAGGAAAAACTTAACGAAACTCATATGTTTCTTTCATAGAATCATGTTGATTCTTCTTCCACTTGTTTTCTGCATTAAATAGAAAGGGTTTGCTAACGAATTAAAACCATAATGGTTTTCAACACTACTAAAAATATGTTAAAGTGTTTTTGCTACACTTGCTGTGTTACTGGGTCAATTTGACCCACCATGTGATTTAGTCTACCCTAATGTATACATTTTTAGGAAACTATTATAAAGAACAGTATTTATAGAAAGCTTAATACATTTTTTCTATTTTTCGCATACTAAATATCTTTATCAATTATCGATAGCTCCATTAGTACTAACAAATATGCGAACCCCTGTTTTATGCATGAGTGCAAAGAACACTTTGCATGTCGTAGAAAATTTGCCGCTTCTTCTTCACTGTCATAGAGAAACATACTTCGCAATTAGCAGCTTAGTGTGTTAAAACTGCCAGTAAAACAATAACCAATAAATACAAATCTTTTCTATATTAAATAATAAATGATTTTAAATGAAAACAAAAATGAATTTTGGCGCTAAGTTTTCATGAGTGGGTCAAATTGACCCAAAACACTAAAAGTGCGATTTTTTTCTAACGTAGCAGAAGGGTTAATATTAAAAAAAAAAAATTGGAAGGTGGCAACAGCCAAGTAGAAAATCTAAGAGGGGAGCATACTATCCATCTGCCAAATTTAATCGAAATCGGTTTAGCCGTTCCCGAGATAGTGGTCGATATCTGAAGGAATAAATAAAATGCGTTCAGGTGGCAATCCTGCTCGAAAATATTTTGGTTGGTATACGCCCTAAAATACCTTTCAGTTGATGCAAAAAATTGGTTAACTTAACCGAAGGTTTTACTTGTATGAGAGTTAACTTTTGCGGGAGTCTACTGTATTTATGTATGTTTATTTACTACAACAGTACTAAGTAAATTTGAGTCATGCAAATAAATGTAACGAATTATATCACTAAAAATATGTTCATTACCGTATTATTTTCAAATCCGAAAAGTAAAAACCCTAATATGTTCTTTCGTTAGAAATAAAAGACAAGCACGGTCTTAAAATATGTCTTTATTCGTTGGTATGTATAATAGAGGTGAGTAAGCACAGAATTGCAATAACTAAGTTACCGTATTTTTATGCATACCAAAGTACATAATCTAATGTATGTACATACTATGCTTCCCCTTAGATTTTCTACTTGGATGTTGCCACTAAAGGAAGCTTAGAGGGTTGCCACCTTTCCGTATTTTTTATAAATATTAAGCAATATATGGCAATATGGGTATCAAATGAGAGGTATTTTGGGCCGTATACCATCCAGAATATTTAATACACAACAGGTGTCGCCAAAGTATGTTAAGTGACTTTTTGTGGTTAGTGTTCGATATTTTGGAAATATATGCTCTTTTTCATTCTAACGATGGCATTCGTGATTTTCGTGTAGAATCTTAAGTACCTCATCTTGTAATTTTTCTGGTATTACTACTCTGTCGCGGTAGTATAAACAACAATTATCACTAGATAAACTTTTACGTACGTTATACCAAATTTTTAAATCCGATGTTACACTAAACGACCATTTACTTTTTACAAAATGTATTACTTTTGATAAAATTTTGTCGTTGCTAGTATATGTACATTTTTATCTTTTCTACACTAACAGGCAAGTCTATTGCATCTGACAAATTATGCACTGATTCTATACATGTTTCGTCTGTTAGTGGAAGACGTGACATAACATCTGCTGGTGTATTATATTTTGCAAAACGATACTTAAACTCATAATCATATATGGATAACATAACCGCCCATCGCTGAAGCCTAGATGCCGTGATACTTGACGTATCTTTATTTGGATTAAAGATTTGTTTTAAAGCTTAGTTGTCACTACACAACGTGAATCTGTGACCATATATATATTTATGAAATTTCCTTAAGCCAAACATAACAGCAAGTGCCTCTCTATGTTTTTGTGAATAATTACGCTCTGACGGACTTATGGTACTAGAAGCAAATATACCAGGTTTTTCTACCCCATTGACAAGATGAGCTAAAACTGCCCCTACGTGATATGGACTGGCGTCACAAGTTACAATTATTGGTTTTTGTGGATCATACAATTCTACAGTTTATTGCTCAAAAGTAACTTTTTTGATCTTTTGAAACAGTTTTCTATATCTTTACTCCAAATATACTTTGCGTCTTTGCGCAGTAGACCATAAAGCTCTTTTAACTCGCTGGACAAATTTGGAATAAAACTGCTGTAGTAATTTAACATTCCGCGTTAACTATTGCTTCTACTTTCTCATTATTTGGCTCCAATCCATTTTATGAAATTGAAGAATGAACATTTTTCTAAATTTATTTTTATACTAGCAGGGTACCCGGCGTTGCTCGGTATGTAAGTAGTTAGGGGGCCTTTCCAAATCAATAATATACTTTAAGATTTCATATTAATATAATATTATTGCCTACTGAAGAATTTACCAAATTCGAATATTGTGAAAAAATAGTATTGAAATCCGGTTTTCAAAAATTTTCTTTTGCGGTATTCGTTGCTAACGTTAGGGGGCCTTTCAAGAATTCAATTTTTGTGCCAGGATGAATGCAAATTCAAATGTTGATTTGATACCATATTGTAGGGTAATTTTAAGGTTTTTCTGCAATCGTATTTTAACCGATAACTCAGTTATCGATCAATTTATCGAAATATATCGAAGTACAAATGAAACCTGGGGCTTTCCCCTTTCGTTTGATACCCATATTGTAGGGCAAGTTTAAGTTTTTTGGGAAATCATATTTTCATCGATAACTCAGTCATCGATAAATTTATCGAAACCTGTCGAAGTCCAAATGAAACCTGAGGCCATCCCCTTTCGTTTGATACCCATATTGTATTGTAATATTAAGGCTTTCGGGCAATCGCATATTGACCGGTAACTTAGTTATCGATCAATTTATCGAAATATATCGAAGCCAAAATGAAACCTGGGGCCTTCCCCTTTCGTTTGATACCCATGTTGTAGGGCAAGTTAAAGGTTTTTGGGCAATCACATTTTCACCGATAACTCATCATCGATAAATTTATCGAAACCTATCGAAGTCCAAATGAAACCTGCGGCCTTCCCCTTTCGTTTTATACCCATATTGTAGGGCAAGTTTAAGTTTTTTGGGAAATCATATTTTCATCGATAACTCAGTCATCGATAAACTTATCGAAACCTGTCGAAGTCCAAATGAAACCTGGGGCCATCCCCTTTCGTTTGATACCCATATTGTATTGTAATATTAAGGTTTTCGGGCAATCGCATTTTGACCGATAACTTAGTTATCGATCAATTTATCGAAATATATCGAAGCGAACATGAAACCTGGGGCCTTCCCCTTTCGTTTGATACCCATATTGTACGATCTTTCTATACCTATATGCGCAATATCATAAGTATAGGTTCAATATACTTAGAGTTAGATGGAATAAACAAATTTCGAAAAGTAACGGTCCCTAGCAGAGTCGGAGCCCCCAAAATAAAAAAAAAAATTGCCTATAGCTCCTTCCAGACTATAACCTGTAGGCGTGCCAAATTTCAACAAAATCCGTCTTGCCATTCTCACGTTTTTAGGGAACAAAAGCAAACGTCTAGACATCCAAACATCGCTACATTCACATTTATAATATTAGTAGGATAGGATTGAACTGATTAAGTTTTTCAAGTACTTGCAAAAGCAGAATTTTGCATTCTTCACAATTAGATCCTCCGATCTGAATGTCATCTAAGTAACACGAAGTTCCCGAAATGCCAAACGGTAATCTTGTATACTGAAACAATATGTACCTTATGGGTGTTAATAGTAACATATATTTTTGAACTTTCAGAAATTTTTAAGTGTTGATATGCTCCTGATAAATCAATAACACAAAAATATTTACAATTTGCCAATTTAGCAAAAATATCATCTATTCTCAGTAGAGGATAATGTTGGGTTTCAACAAATTTGTTTATTGTAACTTTACAATCAATACAAATTCTAATTTTCTTTCCTGGCTTAGAAACAATTACTATTGGTGAGGCATATTCACTAAAAGCAGGGTTGGGCATAGTGCACTAAATTTAGTGAACACTACTGGTTTCACTAGCACTAGTTTTTTTTAGTGATAGTTAAAATTGAAATTCACTATCACTAATTTTATAGTAATAATGAAAATTCAAAAACACTATAACTAAATATTTAGTGATAGTGAAAATAAATTGCACTACCACTTGGAAAATGCACTAAATTACCACTAAAATTAGGAAGCTTAGGTTGATAACCCATGTTTGCTAGTTAACTTCGTATGAAATATAATAGTTTATAATTATATTTCATGTAAATAAATAAATGCATCAAATAAGTAAGCATATAAGCAGGCCCCATGGCCAAATCTAAGTTGCAATGATTTTACAAAAATTTTCAATATACAGTTTATAAATCTTGTATTGAATCTTGACTAATAATTTTTGACTAAATTAGTTAAAATAATTTTACGGAAGAAGAAATTGGTGAAAGTTGCAAAGAATAAGGTTGGCCAATACATAAGTCCGGCACTTTGAATTGCACTTGGAGCTTTCCGAAATTACAAAGTTGTGTAGCGTATGGGCATTTTTTGTTCTTAAATTTTATCGATGAAAACAGTGAGCAGTTTCAATTAACAGAGCGAATGAACTGCAAGGCTCAATTATATGAAAGATTTCGAGTGTTTTCTGACCCTTTTTGTTGTAGGCGTAAAGAGAATTGTGAGAAAATGAACGTTGGAGAGCAGATGAGCGACAACGTTCAAATATTTGAATGTTTTCAAACATTTTCTGAGGTTTATTTTATTTTACCTAACAGAAGATAAAGATCGCATTTTTCATGGACGTTTATCAATAGTGGAAAATAAACATAGCATATTTCATATTTTCCAAATAGTGTCAATAATCCGTCTTTCAAAGGCTTTGGTTTGTTAATCGTCGAGATCTGAAACTGCTCAGCTACAGAGAAAACCTCATCAGCCAAGTAAGGTAGATACAAAATAGATGACACAAGTAATAAATAATTAGTTGACAGCGAATAGTTATTGTAAAGAATAAAGATAAGAATCAAAGGATATGAAAGCAAATTGTTGCTATGTATTTAGGATAGAAAGAATTGACATTTTTATTCTGCATAATGAGTCTGCAATATCAAACGTACCAGAATGAGAGTTATTATCTTGACACAAACAACGAAAAGGCTGATTTAATTCCAAATTAGTTCGGCACTGTTTCAAGATAAGTGGTTTAAAATGTCTTGATGGACGAGAAGGTACATAGAAGTTCACTTCGCTCAAAAGAAACGGGCTTGTGATTGAGCCATTTAGTAATTTAATCATGAAAACAATTCCACGCATTTCTCTCCGACTAGAAAGGCTGTGAAGATTAATTAGTTTTAAGCGACTCGTATACGATGGCAAATTATACAAGGGATCCTAGTGAAGATCTCTTAAGGCAAATATTAAAAATTGTTTTTGAACTAATTCTAAGCGATTCACGTGGACCTGGCAACGTGGATTCTAAATTATAGAACCGTATTCAAGTATCAGTCTGACAGTTAAAACTGAGTGTTTAGTCCATAGTAACCCCAAGGTTAACAAAATCATACGTTTGCTCAAGACTATAACTGTTAATTGTATAGGAAGCTGGCTGTGATTTTCCTCTCGAAAAACGCATGTATTTACATTTCTTTAGATTAAGCGGCATATAATAACAAGTGTATTTAGATCTGATTGAAGCTTCTTCGAATGACATAAAAAGCTTTACATCGTCGGCATACATTAAAATTTTCGAAAATTATATTACTGTAGAAATATCATTTATAAACAACAAGAACAGAATCGGGCCAAGATGGCTTCCTTGAGGAACTCCTGAGGAGACATAAATAACATCGGATTCACACTTTTTAAACACTACTTTTTGTGCTCTGTCGCTAAGGTAAGAAGAGATCTAGCGATTGAGACCCGGCTGGAAACCCAACTGATCCAGTTTATGAATAAGTAAAGAGTGACACACTTTATCGAAAGCTTTGCTGAAATCAAAGTAAATTCAAGTAAGTTTGTAACGGTGGACTTTCCCTTACAGAACCCGTGTTGACAGTCGGAAATAAAGGTAGAGATAGGATTCGTAAGCTGATTGGTAACAATAGCTTCACACACTTTTGGGATGGCAGAAAGCTTTGCTATGCCACGATAGTTCTCTATAGAAGCCTTGCTTCCGCTTTTATGAAGCCGTAGAAGAAACGACTCTTTCCATGCTTTTGGAAAAACACCACACTTTAGTGACAGATTGAACAAATTGGTAAGGGGTTGGTAAATATTGTTAGCACACTTCTTCAAGAAGCATGTAGGAATCCTATCAGGTCCGCATTTAAAAGGTTCCTTCAAGGTTTTCAGATAAATAAGAACATCATTGGCGCATATAGTTGGACAATTAATTAAATTGTTGAGAAAGTCTGAGTTGGTGACGGCAGAATAGTTAGGAGTGAAAAAGAAATTATGACCCAAAAGAAATAAAAAAAGACCCCAAATAAGCTTCAGAAAAACACCAATAAAAGGCTCCGAAAAGTGTCCAAAAACCCTCTGAATGGATGAATGAAAGAAAAGCACCAATTAAAGGGCTCCGAAAGGCGTCTGAGATGGCTCCAGAAACCCTCATAATGGAGGAATAAAAGGCTCCGAAAAAGGTTCAGAAAAGCACCAATAAAAGGCTCCGCAGTTCATTTAGAAAGAGTCAAAAAACGCTTCAAATTCATCGAAATCGGACTCATTTCGGACTCTTTTTTATGACTTCGTTGGAGTGCCCGCGTAGAGCGATTTTTCGCTCCATTTGGGCTCCGAAAGAAGCTCATTTTGGAGAGTAAAGTTCTGAGAAATGAGTGTTTTATGGCTCCGAAAGGAGTCTTTCTCTGCACTTTTAGTTAGCTGGGATATGCCATCATATCACCAATTCTCTATCAAATACAGAAAAATGTGTACAACCAAAAAAATAGTAGTTTTAGGCATCAGAGTATGCAGTTTCAGGAAAGTTAAAGAACATTTAAATTTGTGATATATGGGTCTAGGTATCTGTTTCAGCAAATATGTTTAACATAGTGAAAAATGTATGCGAATGCAAATCTTAATTAAAACCCCCCCCCAAGGACAATTCCTGCGCACGGCCCTGCATATAAGTATGTATATGTTTGAAGTTCTAGTTTTTAAAATTTTTATTTGCCTTCTTTAATTCCAGCATTTCAAAATAAGAGTCATTAAAATTTTACCTCGTGGATCTATTAACAATTCCTGCAAAGGAAAATAGTCTTTCCACTGGCGCAGAGGATGGAAGAGCTGCGTTATATTTTAAGAACATCTTTCTTATTGTGGGAAAGCGGCGTAAAGCATCAATGTTGCTATTACCATCGTTCAAGTAGAAACCTACTTCAGTTGATATGGCTCTGCCATGTGAGCTTATATATAGAAATGAAAGACAATTCGTTCTCCACGAAAGTAACTTTATTAATGATTCAACTTAATTTCAAATGCGGTTCACAAAGGTAAAAGCTTAAACCTAGAATAAAGAGCGAGCCCAAAGAACAAGTTGTTGTTGTTCTATTCGTTAAACGAGTTAAATGCAATTAACAGTTTTGGTAGCTTGCGTCTAGAAAGAGTATTGTTGTTTTTGTGTTCAATATAACTTAAAACTATTACATAAAGTTGATCCAACTCTTATTACAGAGAGTTTGTACTTATCTTAACTAAAGAGTAAAACTAGAGATAATTATGCCGAAAATAGAGTAATAACAGGAGTTGTTGGTAGGAGGGTATTAGTATATGACCAT
Source organism: Sphenella marginata (assembly GCA_951509765.1). Lineage (NCBI taxonomy): Eukaryota > Metazoa > Arthropoda > Insecta > Diptera > Tephritidae > Sphenella > Sphenella marginata. Next base: position 102,199,558 of record OX608078.1, read on the forward strand.
ATTGACTTGTATCTAAAGAATGAAATTATTATAAACAATACACAGATTGGCTTTATTCAATCAAATACCTTTAGCGTCATTGCCGAATTCCAGAAATCGTTTAGTAGCACGCATGGAAGCTTGCGCATTATTTTCACCCTCAACGGTATTATTTTTGAATTCCATCGCGTATACTTTTATTTTGTCCCGAACGTGGTCTAAAGTGTATGAATTAGCACTTTCCAGTAAGACCTTGATAACTTTCATTTTATATCGGGGATGATGGTTGCGGCAATAACTGCATCCCAGGAGTCAGAGTGCAAATAAAAATATTTTTCAAATCTTTCGAGTAACTTGGACTCCATTTGACTATTAACTTCCGTGAGAAATTTGAGATTTTCGGAAGCTAAACGCCGAATTTTTATTTTTATGGACACCAATGTGGTTATGTATGTTTGTACAAATTATTATTAGCGATCTTTACTGTATTGTTGGTAACAGTAACACAATTACTTTTCAACATTTACCATTGGATATCAAATCAAATTTTTAGTAAAATATCATGACACACTACAAGTTTAGTGATAGTGCATTTTGTAGTTAGAGTGCAATGCCCAACCCTGACTAAAAGCAACAGCAACCAATATGCCTTCGTTACACAATCTTGATAACTCCTCTTCAACTTGATCCCTAAGTTTATATGGCACATCATACGCTTTTCTGAATATAGGTTTTGCTTCGGGCTTAAAAACAATTTCCGCACTAAAATTCTTAATGCTTTCATTAGGCATATTATGAAATATACGAAGAAATTTCCACTTTATTTCTTTTAAAATATAGAGTCTTTTTTTTATATTACGATATTAATCGAATTGAAATTTTTTCTCCAATTTGGATATAAGACATTTAACCAATTTCTACCGATCAGAGGTTTAAAATCTTTTTCCGATTTGATTACAATTAGCTCTAATAGGTGTTGTTCACTACAGTGTGGTTTGCAATTTTTCCAGCACATTTAAGATAACTACCAGTTACTGAAATAAACCTATTTGACACTAATTTCAACTCGAAACTATTATACTTCTCTAAATACTTAGCTTCTGATATAATAGTAACACACGCCCCAGTATCGACTTCTAACTCCATACCTTTACCACCAAGCACAAGATTTACGCACTCTGGACTGCTAGTAGAAACACCCATTGTTTAAGCGACATAATTTACGGTTATTTCTCTCGTTTGTTTCATTTGCACCGCCAGCTTTTGGAATTCGCAATCAGCTTATGAAATATTCCGTAGATATAGTTTATGTTTTGGAAAGCCAAAGTATGGTTTTTCATAGCGAAAATGAGGAAGCCAATCGCGCCATGCCTCAGAGCCAACAGTGCTCGCCACCAATAATACGTTCTCGTTCACCAAAGAACAATTTTGAACATTTAGGCAAACACAGTCGTCAGAACCTGAGCCAAATGAATAAATACAATTTGAGCAAAACGGTCAAATAGCACCTGAGCCAAATAATAAAATAAAATATTAAAAATAACTTAAAAAACAACTCGCCTTCTCTGTTGCATGTTACAAATGTACGACTTCAGCTTGTGATCACGACTGACTCTTTATTCAAGTAATTCTAATAGTGATGATACATGTTATGCTTATCGATAACTACATGCTATTATCGATGCTACATCTCCCCTTTTCCATAAAGGTATGCAGATGTTATAATACATATCTTTAAAATTTTTTTTTTTTTTTTTAATTTTTTTTTTTTTTTTGAGTATTAAACATACGGATCAATTCAACATATATACATACATATCTTTCAATATTTTTTTTTTTTTTTTTTAATAACGATTTTAAAGTACATTTATCAGTAATTCTTACCACTACGAGTCCTCTTTGCCAACTTACGTGGATGGTCGTCTTGGAATCCGTTTGAGTATGTCTCTACTGTTTCGTCGGTATTCACTATTTTTTGTTTTGACTAAGTAGGAGCGAGGTGTACACCAAACTTTGGATATTGTCCCTTCCTCCCATCGACCTGTCCACACGTATACTTCTTCGTTTATTTTAAACTTTCACAGCTTTTAGCATTTCGGTCGTAAAATTTTTTCATATTTGCTTGCTTACTTTTAATTTGGTTTGCAGCATTTGCACTAATTTGAGGCTCGTATTTTTTATTTTTCATTGGAATTTTGGAGCGCAAAATCCTACTGTTCATCAACTGAGATGGAGAGAATGATATATCTTTTGTTGGAGTGTTTCTATAATCTAATAATGCCATATATACGTCGTGTATACTACCCGATTTTTTCATTATATTTTAGCATATCTGAACTGCGCGTTCAGCCAATCCATTTGATTTCGGGTAATGTGGACTACTTGTTTCAAATTTGAAATCTAACAATTTCGCAAATTCTTTGCATTCGGACGAGTTAAGCAGATAATACTGCTGTGATAATTATTGGTATGCCCTTTCTACTAAATATTTCTGCAAGTTGCAGATTTACATCTTTGGCTTGCTTGCCCTTTAGCTCTTTCACCTCTATCCACTTTGAATAGTAGTCAATAACAACTAAATAATCTTTATTTTTGTACTGAAATATATCACAAGCAATTTTTTCGAAGGCCCGCTTCGGTATATCATGAGCAATTAAGGGCTCTTTTTGATTTCTCTTAGCATTTTCTTGACAAGTTCTACATGTGCTAAAAATGTTTTCAATATCGTCGCACATTCCTGGCCAATAAACTGCACCTTTTGCTCTATGTTTCATTTTGGTAATTCCACTATGAGTCTCATGAAGTTGTTTCATTACTAACTGTCGCATGCTCATAGGTATCACAATCCTATCATTACAAAATATGATATCATCATCCATGATAATCTCGCTTCTTTTCCTAAAGTAAAATTTAACTTTTTCATCGCATTTGGCCTTGTTGCGTGGCCATCCATTTACACAATAATGTTTAATAACACTTAGTATCGGGTCCATTGCGGTCTCCCTCTGAAATTGTAGCTTTCGTTCATTACTTACATTGATGCTGAGAACATAGTTGTTTAGGTCGCTACTAAAGTTCCCTTCTGTGCATGTTCCTGCATAGCGTGAAAGATAGTCGGCTATATGTATCGTTTTTCCCGGTCTATATTCAAGTTCTATTTCAAAATTCAGTAATTTTAACCTAATATTTTGCAACTTTGCGGATGGAATTTTGTGAATTTCCTTTTTTATGATTGCAGTTAACGGCTTATGGTCATTAACTATTTTAACTTTTCGGCCAAACGTATAAAATTTAAATTTTTTGCAAGCGAAAAGAATAGATAGAAACTCTTTTTCGATTTGTGAGTATCGTTTCTCGGCCTCTGACAAACATCTCGACGCGAATGAAATAGGCTTGCCATCTTGCAGCATACAACATCCCAGGCCATTTTTGATGCGTCGCACTTAATTTGTATACATTTTTTCTCATCGAACGGTACTAAAATGGGTGCATTAACTATTTTATCTTTAATCTTCCTAAATGCTTCTGAGTGACGTTCAGTCCAATTGAAAGATAAATTCTTCTTAAGCATTTCCCGAAGCGGCGCTGTTAACTCTGATAAATTGGTTATAAACGAGCGCATGTAATTTATAACGCCTAAAAATTTCTGTAAATCTTTTTTGTTTCTGGGTTCACCCATTTCCATAACAGCCTTAATTCGATCTTGATCTGGTGTGATTTTGTTTTCAGAAAAAACGTGGCCTAAATAACTGACTTCTGTTACAGCAATCTTCATTTTGCTTTTGTTGAACTTCACACCCTTTTCTCTTGCCCTTTCTAAGACCTCCAGCAATGCCCTATCATGCTCTTCACGATTTTTACCTGTAATCAACAAGTCATCCATATAAGCAAATACATTCACAATGTCACCAAAATTTTCGTGGTTCATCTTTTGAAATACTTTAGGCCCTGACTTGATGCCGAACGGCATCCTCAAAAATTTAAAGTTTCCAAATGGGGTGGCGAACGTGCATAATTTTTGTGATTCATCATCTAGAACCACATGCCAAAACCCGTCTTTCAAGTCTAGTACACTAAAATATTTAACTCCTTCAAGTCTTGTTGTTAAATCTTCCAAGGTCGGAATTAAAAAACTCTCATCCGATATGCAGTCATTCAAGTCCGATGGGTCAATGCAAATTCTCAAATCTTTCGTATTTTTCTTAACTACGACAACTAGCTGATGAACCCATTCACTAGTGTCGCCCTTCTCAATTATTCCATTTTTCTCTAACTCATTCAGTTTTTCTTTTAGGCGACCTAAAATTGCGTGAGGAACCCTTCTCGAAGTCCTGGCTTTAGGAACTGAATTTTCTTTTAATTTTATTTTATATGGCTTATTAAATTGTCCCAGTCCTTTAAATAAATCGGCATAATGTGCCTCAACAAAATTCCGATCTATCTCTCTCTCCATCGCATTTATAAAAATTACGTCCTTGTTGTTGTTGTTGTTGTTTTAGCACTACTTTGCCCTGCCTAGGTAGTCAGTATCAACCTTACCCAATATTGTCATCGAGCTCTTCTAACGGAAGTCCTAAAAACCTAGCGGCTTCAACAGGGGAGGACCAGAGGGATATGGGTGTTAGAAGAATAGGCTCAGATGAGCAGACAAAAAGATGGTTAGTGGTATGGGGGGACAAGCCGCATGCCGGACAGACATTGGGCAAGTCGGGGTTCAGTCTGGATAGGTAAGAGTTTAACCTATTACAGTATCCAGACCGGAGTTGGGCCAGCATCACCCTAGTCTCCCTAGGCAGCTCGCGCTCCTCTTCGGCAACGGGTGGTGTTGCTGCCTGAAGAACGGCGTTCACCGGGAGAGAGCCAACATAGGAATTTACCGAATTTGTGTGGATGAGGGTGAGGGCCTGCCGGTGCACCTTAGGATCAAACGGCGTGGAAATCAGGTGCCGGATCTCATCGTAGTGTTTGCGTAGATGGCTCCTTATGCTCCTGGGGGGCGGATCCTCGTTGATCAGGCGTCCGTTCGGATGCTGCGGTTTGCAACAGTTGAACAGGAATTGCCTGGTCAACATCTCGCTATGCTCTTTAACGGCGAGCATTTTCGCTTCATTATGTAAGTGATGCTCAGGAGACATAAGAAGACACCCAGTGGCGGTACGAAGGGCGGTGTTTTGGCAGACCTGTAGCCTCGTCCAGTGTGTGTCAGCTAGCCCCGGCGACCATATAGGCGTCGCGTAGCTCAGTACCGGCTGGCCAATTGCTTTATATGTAGCTAGTAACGTTTCTTTGTCTTTACCCCAAGTGCTGCCAGCTAGGGACTTGAGGATTTTGTTACGGCTTTGGACTTTATTGGCAATTGCGGTTACGTGAGCGCCGTATTTGAACATGTTATCAAACGTCACCCCTAAGATTTTGGGGTGTGAGACAGTTGGTAGCTTGACACTATCAACGTAGACGTCTAATTCTATGTTCACTTGCGTTGTCCACGTCGTAAATAGGGTGGCCGAGGACTTATTCGGTGACAATGCCAGGTTTCTCCCGGCGAAGAATTCGGACACGGCTGGGAGGTATGAGTTAATACGAGAGCAGAGTTCTTCTACGGAGGGGCCTGTTGCCAGAATCGTACAGTCGTCGGCGTAAGAGACGATCGAGACACCCTCTGGTGGGGGGGGAAGTTTCGATATATAATAGTTGAACAGGAACGGGGATAGGACACCACCCTGTGGCACCCCCTGTTTAACTATTCTGGGTTTTGATCTTGCGCCTCTGAACTCAACCGACGATTGACGACCACTCATATAGTTTGCAGTCCAACGTTTAAGACAGGGAGGAAGGGACGAATCTTCAAGGTCTTTCATTAGTTGCGCATGGTTGACCGTATCAAAAGCTTTGGCCAAGTCAAGCGCAACTAGCACTGTCCTGTGGTTTGGACGCTTTTGGTTTAGCCCGTCCCCTATCTGAGTGGTTATGGCGTTCAGCGCGGTGGTGGTGCTGTGATTTTTGCGAAATCCATGCTGATGTTCGGCGAGCCGCAGGTTTGCGGTGAAGTACGGCAACAAGGTGGCTTCCAACACTTTCACTACTGGCGAGAGGAGAGATATCGGGCGATATGACTCCCCTACGGCAGCTGGCTTGCCAGGCTTTAGTAGTGGGACCACCTTTGCTTGTTTCCATCTTTCAGGAATAACAAAGGTGGAAAGGGAAAGGTTGAAAATTTGTGTGAGGTATCTTATGCCTTCGTCGCCAAGGTGTTTCAGCATCAGCATGGAAATGCCATCGGGGCCGATATATTTGGTGTTCTTGGATCTCCGAATAGCCTCATGAACTTCTGTTGTGGAGATGGCAACGGGCGCATCGCTGTTTTTGTGTTTGTGCGCTTCCCTGGTGGCTCGGCGAATATCTTTGTTCAACGTAGGATGCATTACAAATTGTCGGCAGAAGGCGCTCGCGCATCTTTTTGGCTTCGACTGAACCTTATCACCGAAGGCGATGGATATTTTGTCGTTAGGTTTAGTCGGGTTGGACAAAGATTTCACCGTCGACCATAATTTGCCAACTCCAGCCGAGAGGTTGCAAGACCTTAGGTGCTCCTCCCACTTAGCGCGTTTGTGTTGATCTACTAAGCGTCTGATTTCCGCGTTAAGATCCCGTATTTGAGGATCCGTAGGGTCAAGGCGTCTAATATGGTCACGTTCATTTGCCAGGGCCGCTGCCTCTGCGGGGAAGAATGGACGCACTTCCTTTATTCTACCTGACGGAATGTGTTGGTGGGAGGCTGAAATTAGGGCCATACGAAACGCCTTTTCCCCTTCTCGTACGTCAGATGGGGTAGGAAGAGCAGCGAAGGCGCTCTCTGTGGTGTTGAGAAAACCCTCCCAGTCGGCTTTATTGAAGTTAGTGTATGTGCGTTTCTCAGCGGTGACAAAGTCGGTGGGGCGATCGATTGAGAGCACTATGGGTAGGTGGTCTGAAGCAAGTGTCAGCATCGGTCGCCAGTCAACGCAGTTTATTAGTCCAGCGCTGACTATGGTGATGTCTGGCGAGCTAGAGCAGTTTACCGCCACTCTAGTGGGGGCATCCCCATTTACCGTGCAAAACGTCGAATCATCTATTTGGTCAGCCAGCTCCTGTCCCCTACCATCGGCCTGCAGGCTGGAGTGCCACAGGTCGTGGTGTGCGTTGAAGTCACCAAGGATGACGCGGTTCTCGCCCCTGAGTAACGCACGAATGTCAGGGTGGTAGTCCCTGGGACAACAGGTGACAGGAGGTACGTAAATGTTTATGATTTCAAGGTCGACATCGCCTGACCGGACAACCATACCTTGACGTTCTAAGGTGGTGTCCCTCGGGTCGATGTCAGGCTCAAATAGACGATACTGCACAGATTGATGCGTGATGAATGCCAGACCACCCCCAAGCCCTCTCGCACGGTCACAACGGTGTACATTGTACCCGTTGCAGGTCAAAAGAGACGACCTTCCACCTAACTTTGTCTCTTGGATCGCCGCGATCTTGATGTTCAGTCGCTTCATTAAATTTGTCACTTCAACAATTTTGCCAGTTAGGCCGTTGCAATTAAATTGCAGGATACCGAAGTGTGTAGGGGGAGCAGAGTTGATGCTGGGGGTCAAGGACTGGTGCGTATGCCTAGGTGGTAATAGGCTGGGTCGCGCACTACGGCGCAATCTTGAAGTCGAAGGAATCGCGTTACCAGAAGGTAGAGGCGAGTCGGACGACGTTGAAGGTTGCGTAGCTCGACAGCATGGCGCAACGTACGTATCAGTCCATAGGTTCCTGTTCGCGAGTCCAGAGCATATGAGCAGGTGACACAGGCCAAAGCAGTTATTGCACTTGACTGATGCCAGCGGCGTATATAATCTTAACCGACAAACAGTGCACGTAGTATAAGGGACCAGGAGCTGATGGTTGTGGCTTATACTCGTGCTAATGCTGGAAGAAGAGGGGCTGACCGAGGGGGTGGGAGAGAGCGGACGCTCAGCATTGCTCAAATCCACTTGGGAAGTGCTACGTAGGGAGTAGCTGTGAGCTGCTGTGTGAGATGTTGACGCCTGTGGGCGTGAGCGGCCGCTCGAAAGGTCTACTTGCTGATGTGCATTGTTAGTGCTAGTCGTGGAGACTGATGTGACAGAGTCAGACATATGTGGCGGAGCGATACTTGATCGACGACGGCCACTGGACGTCATAGGACGTGAACAGCAAGGGGCCACAAAAGTTTTATAAAAACTAGCGGGTCTATGAGTAGAGGGATTTAGTCCGGAGCAACTAGTTAGATGCAACCATCTGCTACAGTTAGAGCACTGTACCGAATGTGAACGTTTCACATAAATTTTCTTCCAGCATACACAGCAGATCCATTCTCTAGGTCCGGGGTTGGATTCAATACCAGCCCGGAGCAGGAGAGTCTTGAGCAGTCCCGCTGCAAGGAGCTGCTCGGAGGATGACATTATTGGGGGGAGGATAACTGACGGTTTAGGCAGGGGGGTAGTGAAATAACAGCCCTTGGTCGGGGAAACCCCGAGTCATTCCGGTACGTAGAACCGGCTGTCGTGGGAAATTACGTCCTTCGTTTTGTTTAGTTACACGCGCAATATCCACCAACCCAAAAACTAAGCACGCCGTCAAACCAAGTAAAGGTACTGTGTCAATATCAACAACTTCAATTTCAATTGTTTTTTTCTTTTTGTTATATAGTTTGCAATCAAGATGGCATACCCCGATTGGTGTCACAACACCACCGCCAAAGGCATGAAGTTGAGATCTGGACGGCTGTAATTTATAATTTGGAGCGACAATATCCAAAAGTTTCTTTGGAAGAATGGTAACGCTAGATCCCGTATCTACTTGGAATGAGACGCGTTTTTTACCTACTTCAACATCTTCCTTCCACAACGACACTTTTCTGTTGGCTGTGTTTGCATTACAATTCACTACTGTTGAAATCTTAATTTTTCTTAATGAATGAATATAAAATTCAGAATTATCATCGTCAAAATCAGATTCATTTATGGATTGAACCTGCTCTATCTGTTTTAGTTTGCACACAGAAGAAAAGTGATTTTTCTTTGAACAATTTTTACATGTTTTACCATAGGCTGGACATTTGCCCTTCGTATGCTTATAATTACAATATTTACAATTTCCATAGCTATCTACATACTTATTCGGATTGTCTTTGCTTTGTCGTTTATTGTATTTGCTGCTATTTTCCGTGCTTTTGTTATTGCGGCGACTCTGGTGAATATCACTTACGGGTTCTGTCCTATTCATTGTTTGAGCTTGCTCATTTGTTGCTTCTTTCGCTCTGCTTTTCTCTACAGCTGCATCAGGCCCGTGCGCACGGGGGGGGTTTTGGGGGTTAAAACCCCCCCCATGGCCAAATCTAAGTTGCAATGATTTTACAAATATTTTCAAAATACAGTTTATAAATTTTGTATTGAATCTTGACTAATAATTTTTGACAAAATTAGTTAAAATAATTTTACGGAAGAAGAAATTGGTGAAAGTTGCAAAGAATAAGGTTGGCCAATACATAAGTCCGGCACTTTGAATTGCACTTGGAGCTTTCCGAAATTACAAAGTTGTGTAGCGTATGGGCATTTTTTGTTCTTAAATTTTACCGATGAAAACAGTGAACAGTTTCAATTAACAGAGCGAATGAACTGCAAGGCTCAATTATATGAAATATTTCGAGTGTTTTCTGAACCTTTTTGTTGTAGGCGTAAAGAGAACTGTGAGAAAATGAACGTTGGAGAGCAGATGAGCGACAACGTTCAATTGAATGTTTTCAAACATTTTCTGAGGTTTTTTTTATTTTACCTAACAGAAGATAAAGATCGCATTTTTCATGGACGTTTATCAATAGTCTGTGGAAAATAAACATAGCATATTTCATATTTTCCGAATAGTGTCAATAAAACTTCATAAACCTTATTTTTTATTATTTATAATAATAATAATAATAATAATAATTCCCAACGGATTATCCACCATATCCCGCCCGACCGACGTGAGGGGCGCATCCGCAATACGCGCGGATTGTTCTTTCGTGCCGAGTCTTTGAAAGGCTTTGGTTTGTTAATCGTCGAGATCTAAAACTGCTCAGCTACAGAGAAAACCTCATCAGCTAAGTAAGGTAGATAAAAAATAGATTACATAATTAATAAACAATTAGTTGACAGCGGATAGTTATTGTTAAGAATAAAAATAAGAATCAAAGGATATGAAAGAAAATTGTTGCTATGTATTTAGGATAGAAAGAATTGACATTTTTATTCTGCATAGTGAGTCTGAAATATCAAACGTACCAGAATGAGGGTTATAATCTTGACACAAACAACGAAAAGGCTGATTTAATTCAAAATTAGTTCGGCACTGTTTCAAGATAAGTATTTTAAAATGTCTTGATGGACGAGAAGGTACATTGAAGTTCACTTCGCTTGTGATTCAACCATTTAGTAATTTAATCATGAAAACAATTCCAAGCATTTCCCTCCGACTAGAAAGGTTGGAAGATTAATTAGTTTTAAGCGACTCGCAAATTATACAAGGGATCCCAGTGAAGATCTCTTAAGGGAAATAGTAAAAATTCTAAGCGATCCACGTGGACCTAATAACGTGGGTTCCAAATTATAGAACCGTATTCAAGTATCGGTCTGACTAATGTAGTAAAGAGTTTTAGTTACACAAGGGTTGCTAAATTCTTTAGACAATCGTTTAACAAATGCTAGAACGCCTCTAGCTTTATTGACTGTTACCTTAATGTGGTAGTTGATACTGAGTTTGTAATCCATAGTAACCCCAAGGTCAAAAAAATAATACACTTTCTCAAGACTATAATTGTTAATTGTATAGGAAGCTGGCTGAGAAATTCCTCTCGAAAAATGCATGTATTTACCTTTCTTTAGATTAAGCAGCATATAATTTAAATCGCACCAATTAACTAGTGTATTGAAATCTGATTGGCTTATTTCTATCTTCGAATGAAGCGAATGACGTGAAAAGCTTTACATCGTCGGCATACATTAACATTTTCTATTACTGTAGAAATATTATTTATAAACAATAAGAACAGAATCGGGCCCAGATGGCTTCCTTGAGGAACTCCTGAGGAGACATAAATAACCTCGGATTCACAATTTTTAAGCACTACTTTTTGTGCTCTGTCGCTAAGGCAAGAAGAGATCTAGCGATTGAGACCCGGCTGGAAACCCAACTGATCCAGTTTATGAATAAGTAACGAGTGACACACTTTATCGAAAGCTTTGCTGAAATCAAAGTAAATTCAAGTAAGTTTGTAACGGTGGACTTTCCCTTACAGAACCCGTGTTGACAGTCGGAAATCAAGGTAGAGATAGGATTCGTAAGCTGATTGGTAACAATAGCTTCACACACTCTTTGGATGGCAGAAAGCTTTGCTATGCCATGATAGTTCTCTATAGAAGCCTTGCTTCCGCTTTTATGAAGCGGTAGAAGAAACGACTCTTTCCATGCTTTTGGAAAAACACCACACTTTAGTGACAGATTGAACAAATTGGTAAGGGGTTGGTAAATATTGTTAGCACACTTCTTCAAGAAGCATGTAGGAATCTTATCAGGTCCGCATTTAAAAGGTTCCTCCAAGGTTTTCAGATAAATAAGAACATCATTGGCGCATATAGTCGGACAATTAATTAAATTGTTCCCATGTAGCTCATAGGGATAATTTTGAAAGTCAGATTTGGTGACGGCAGAATAGTTAGGAGTGAAAAATTGCGCAAAGAAATTATGACCCAAAAGAAATAAAAAACGACCCCAAATAAGCTTTAGAAAAACACCAATAAAAGGCTCCGAAAAGTGTCCAAAAACCCTCTGAATGGATGAATGAAAGAAAAACACCAATTAAAGGGCTCCGAAAGGCGTCTGAGAAGGCTCAAGAAACCCTCAGAATGGAGGAATAAAAGGCTCCGAAAAAGGTTCAGAAAAGCACCAAATAAACGCCGAAGTTCATTTAAAAAGAGTCATAAAACGCTTCAAATTCATCGAAATCGGACTCATTTCGGATTTTTTTTTATGACTCCGTTGGAGTGCCCGCGTATAGTGATTTTTCGATCCATTTGGACTCCGAAAGAAGCTCATTTTGGAGAGTAAAGTTCTGAGATATGAGCGTTTTATGGCTCCGAAAGGAGTCTTGTTTTGCACTTTTTGTTAGCTGGGATATGCCATCATATCACCAATTCTCTATCAAATACAGAAAAATGTGTACAACCAAAAAAATAGTAGTTTTAGGCATCAGAGTATGCAGTTTCAGGAAAGTTAAAGAACATTTAAATTTGTGATATATGGGTCTAGGTATCTGTTTCAGCAAATATGTTTAACTTAGTGAAAAATGTATGCGAATGCAAATCTAAATTAAAACCCCCCCCCAAGGCCAATTCCTGCGCACGGCCCTGAGCTGCATCGTATGTCAGGTTAGGTACTTCCAATAAGCGCATTTGCAAATTCTTATCAACAACACCCATTACAATTTGATCTCTCAACATTTCGCTCTCTTTTTCGGCGAATTCGCAATTTTTCACCAACTTCTTTATTTCCATTAAAAATGAATCAAATGGCTCTCCGTCCTTTTGCTTTCGTTGGTAAAATACAAAGCGCTCGTATACAGCATTCTTTTTTGGTTGACAAAAATCTGCAAACTTTTTTGTTACTGCTGTATAGCTTTTCTGTTCATCATTTGTAAGGTGCTGTTTAAGCGACATGCATACATACATAAGCGACGGTTTTTCATTCGTTTATTTTATTTGCATTGCATGCTATTGTAATTCGCAATCAGCTTATAAAATATTTCGAAGATATAGTTTATGTTTTGGAAAGCCATAGTGTGGTTTTTCCAAGCGAAAATGAGGAAGCCAATCGCGCCATGCCTCAGAGCCAACAGTGCTCGCCACCAATAATACATACAGGGTGTCACAGGTATCCCGCACCTCCCGTTCTCTAAAGAACAAAATGTTTTTAACATTTGCGCAACACGGTCATCAGAACCTGAGCCAAATGATTTAATAAATACCTTTTGAGCAAGACGGTCGCCTAGGCCTGAGCCAAAAGTGTGGTTTTTCATACCGAAAATGAGGAAGCCAATCGCGCCATGCCTCAGAGCCAGGCGCGTATTCAGGGGGGGGTTTCGGGGGTTCAAACCCCCCCCCCCCGAAATTTCCGAAAATTAAAAAATATATGTCTGTACTAGAATAATTACTCTATTTACCTTTAAAACCCCTGTTAAGAAATTAGCATTAATAGCAATAATGAAAATACGAAAGAATAAAATTAAATAATATTTCACATTGAGAGAAGTTATTGGTAGTCGCTAATCAATTGTCAGAGCAAGTCTGAGAGGTCACAACTAAATTCCTGCAACGGTTCACTCATTTGGCCATTTAAGAAATTCGCTCCAAACTAACTGCTTTTCGAGCTATGAATACAGCGGGCAAAAATCGTAAAAATGAGTGTCCCTCGTTATTAGAGTCACGGTATCCAAAGGTTTAACCAAAAAAATTAACAAGAAGTTAAAAAAAATTTCCAAAAATTACTAAGCTGTACACAACGCAGTCGTATTGAATTATCAGAGAAAGTAACAATTAAATTGTACTTATACTTGTGAGGTGATACTAAAAAGTGACGCTAATTTGGCAAAAAAAGATTGAAAACGTTTAAAAGAAAGCCCGGTATGCTGTTGAAAAGAAAATGATTAAGAAATATTTTCAAGTATTTCTTGACTATGAAATTGTCATGAATAGCCAACAAATCGCACCCTAAATACAAAAGGGGCACAACTCAAAAAAATTTCAGGTGGTTTTTTTGACATTTATCCTTTCACAAACGCTTGATCAACTATAACAGCCGATTTTTTTCTTAATGATTATCATCTTCAACTAAACGGCTACCGTCCTGCTTGGTTTTATAAAAATAGAGCTAAGCTAGCGCTATCTAGAAGCGTTCAAAGCAAAGCACCTCTAATTTTGAGTTGTGACCCTTTTGTATTTATAATAGGGTGCGAAATGTTGACGTTCCGTTTTGCATGTTGAATAATTGCAATTTTCCGCTTTTTATATGAATTTCAATGTTATTTCATTTTTTGTTTGTATTTTTCCGAAGCTTCAGCTTTTCTTCAAGAAATAAAGCGACAACTATTTACTTCTTGCCAAAGCCTGAAGAAATCCTACACAAAATTTGAAAACAAACAATAAAAATAAATATTGTTTTGTACACGGATAAAATATTTAGCCTAGATTTAAAACTTTTTGGGGCTACATATTCAAAGTGTTGTTTGGAATTTTCAGTAAGATTGACTACCTTTGACTAATTTCATTATTTTTGTATGAAAGAATGTGCAAAAAAACAAGAAAAATACTGCAACTCAAAGTTAAAAACTTTGTGGAAAATTCAAGAAAACTCGAAAAATTTTCATAAAAATTTCTAACTTTTTAGTAAAAATATTTAAATTTTTTCGAGTTTTCAGTTTTGTGGCCCGTTCAATTAAAGTGAACAAAGATAGCAATCTTAAGCCGCTAGAAGAATTACTCGATTTTTTGCAATTTTTTTCCTAGCAAAGTGCATTATCTTCCATACAAATTCATAAGCGTAATATTTTTATATTGAAGAAAATGCTCTTGGTCGGCTTTTGACAATTGAACGAGCAGCAAAACTGCATACTCGAAAAAATTTTACGAGAAAGTTAGAAATTTCGATGAAATTTTTTCGAGATTTCTTAAATTTCCATGAATTTTCCACAAACTTTTGAACTTTGATTTGCAGAAGTTTCGATATGTATTTGCACATACTTTCATTCAAAAATAATTAAATTAGCCTAAAGAAGTTAATTTTACTGGATATTCCAAAAAAACCCTTTGAACGCAGACATACTGGTCTAGGTGTATGACCAAATTTGGTTTAGAATTAATGCGCCTAATAAAAATTATTTAAATTTTATGTCGAAAATGTTGTTAACAATTTTTTATGTTTTTTTTTAAAATGTTAGGTCTCGAACCGACGTGCCCCAAATCAGTGCGCAATGCTCTACCTACTGAGCTCATGAATTTTGTGCGAAAAGTACCGTGTTTGTTTATCCCGGTTAAGTTTTGAACTAAACCGCAAAAAATTGAGAAAGGTTTGAAATTTATTACCAAAAAGTTTTAAAAATTGTGTAAACCAATGAATGGTTTAAAATTTAGGCTCAAATTTTTAGCCGTGTAGAAAGAGGAAAATTTCAAATAAATAAAAGTATAAATATGTAATATGTGAAAATATAAATATATGTGTATTTATAGGTAATTCTTATTTACTGACACTTTGGCCAAAACCCCCCCCGAAATTTTTTTCTGGCTACGCGCCTGCTCAGAGCCAACAGTTCTCGCCACCAACCAATACATATAGGGTGTCACAGATGTCCCGCACCTCCCGTTCTCTAAAGAACAAAATGTTTTTAACATTTGCGCAACACGGTCATCAGAACCTGAGCCAAATGATTTAATAAATACCTTTTGAGCAAGACGGTCGCCTAGGCCTGAGCCAAAAGGTGGTTTTTCCAAGCGAAAATGAGGAAGCCAATCGCGCCATGCCAACAGTGCTCGACACCAATAATAATACATACAGGGTGTCACAGGTGTACCGCACCTCCCGTTCTCTAAAGAACAAACAATTTTGAACATTTAGGCAAACATGGTCGTCAGAACCTGAGCCAAATGAATACATACAATTTGAGCAAAACGGTCACATAGCACCTGAGCCAAATAATAAAATAAAAAATAATAACAAATTAAAAAACAACTCCCCTACTCTAAAGCTTAGACAGGTGCAATGTGTCATACACCTCAACAGCACGTTCACCAATTTTGTTCAAGAAAACATTGATTTTAATCGCATCTGGCTTTGCATCCAATTCGGCGGCTTGCATGTATATGTCAAAATTTCGTTTAAATCGCCGCCAATTTTCAGACAAGTTTCCGTCTATGTGCAAAGGTTCGGGTTTTCTTACGAATTCACCCATTTTGATAACCGGCCTCGTGTTAAGTTCGCCGTCACGTTTTTCCACTTTATTTTCAGTTTTCACAGGTTTTGCTATTATGTTTGTTAGAATCCCACAATTTTTTAGTTCATTTAGTGGTATCTTCTTTAAATGAGAGTTCAATTCTTTCCCTGCACACTTTTCTTTTTTAATATTTTTGCTTTTATTTTGTATTAGTTTTGGACTCTTTATTTCTCGCGATCTTAATTTCATTTCGTTGCGGTGAACCTAACTTTGCCGAATATAACATTGTTTTTGTTTTCACTTTTTATTTGTCCGCAGCGCCATGTTGCATGTTACAAATGTACGACTTCAGCTTGTGATCACGACTGACTCTTTATTCAAGTAATTCTAATAGTGATGATACATGTTATGCTTATCGATAACTACATGCTATTATCGATGCTACATTCTCTAAAGCTTAGACACCCCTTATGACAAAATTTTCATCATTTGATATGCTTGTGATGCTTGCAGCTTCTGCCATTTCTTCAACACTTTTAATGTGAGCATTTTTATTCAGTATGTCCGTCCGCTTTGACAAGCAGCGACTCGCAATGTGCCCTTTTTTGTTGCATTTAAAACACACCCAACTTTTGCAAATGCATTTTTCAGCACTGTGCCCTGCTTTACCGCATCGACTACATACTATATTATTTGAATTTTCTGCTGAACGCCCTTCACTACGACCGCGCGACCTACTACGACTTTGACGTACTGCACACGCCTTATAAGACGGTTCTTCTTTGGTGCTAATTTGTTTGGTCTCACCTTTAGCCATTTCCACATTTAAAGAAATTTCACAAGCGTTTTTAAATGTTAAATGGGATTCCTTCAAAAGTCTTGATCGTAGTTGATTGTCTCTTATACCACACACAAATTTGTCGCGTAGTGTCCTATTGAGGAATGATTCAAACTTAAATTTTTCCGCCATGTGTTTCAGCTCTACAATAAATTCTCTGATAGGCTTTGACCCTTGTTCCGTTTTGCAAAATGTATACAATTCTGCTATTTCATTTACAGGTGGCTCGAAGTACTTTTTTAGAGCATCCACGAGCTGCTCATATGTTTTACTGATGAGATCTTCTGGAGAAAACAATTTTCTAAGCACGGAATAGGCATCCGCTCCAATGTACGTGATGAAAAATTCTAACTTTTTGGTATTTTCCACGTCATTAACGATGAAGTATTGTTGGAGTCTCATTTCGTACTCTGCAAAGTCGTTTCCCGTTACGTATGGATCCATGTGGCCAATCATTGTTGTTGTTTTTATTACCACCGGCTTTGCTTGCGAACTGTTAGCGCTATCTTTTTCCGCCATTTACTATTACGATTTTTGATATTTTAATTTACTTTATTTGAACTATTTACTTTTACTTTACTGTTTTTGTTTTAATTTAAACTTTTTACTTTTCGTTTAATTAAACTATAATTCCCAATTTTCTCGTCGCCAATTTCAGTATGTTCTTTCGTTAGAAATAAAAGACAAGCACGCTCTTAAAATATGTCTTTATTCGTTGGTAGGTATAATAGAAGTATGTACTAATAGAAATTTTTATGTTAGTGATGTGGTTTGCGTAGTTAACATAGTGATGTGTGTAGCTAGTTACTTCGGTACTGTAATATACCAAGTAATAGTAGTTAGTTATTTCGGGACTATAATATTTTTAGTATAATATAATTAAATATTTCAATACATAACATACAGTTGGGACAAAAAAAAATTACAAACAAAAAATTTTTTTTACTTAAATGAAAAATCTTAAATTAGCAAAAAACGAAAACGAACAGACATAAATTTCACAGCAAGAGGAGCAACACACCAAACTATTATAATAAAAAATTTTACATATAATTAATACTACGCCAAAAATGAGACTCAACACACACGTCTCGCAATTAAAAAGACCTTTACTAACGAACAACAAGACAGTAGGAAGCTCCGCGTCTCATCATCAAGACGTACAACAATAATGTATGTATGTTCATGTTTATGTTAACCAAATTATTTGTTGTTATAATGTGATTTTTGTTATTAAATTGTTTCTATTACAGTTCCCTGAAAACGTTTACAGTAGAGTAACCGAAAAATATTGGAAGAAACACCTAGGTGTTTTTATTATATACTAGCAGACCCGGCAGACGTTGTTCTGCCTGACCAGTGACTTCTCTAGAAGTGCATTTTCAATTTTTTTTTTTATTAATTTCTAACATTCCATTTATTGCAGTGCTTTAGGATATACAATAAATCTGGTTTTACGGTCTTTGGTATGTACAAATAAATTGTTTGGATCCCCGACTCAGAAAACGGATCTTTTGAACTCAATGAGTATGACAAAAACCATTATGCGCTGCTGAACTGATGTAGAGTAAGTATTTATTTAGTTCTATCCTATTCTATTTAGACTGTCCTTAAACATTGCTCCACACACTGATCACTTAACGTTACTACTATGATTTTATGAAAGTCCTTTAATACACCGGATATGAAAAAACTGCGATAGCAAACAAAAAAAATTAGGTGCATTCATTAAGATTAAAATTTCACTAAAGCTAATGCCTTCATATAACGAATTAAAATATTTTTTAGCTTGAAGAGTTGGAACTGCCCACTTTTCCAAAAAATTTTCATATGTAGGGCTCAGAACCAAAAGAATCTAAGTGACATTTTTTTGGAAATTGAGTTATACCCATATTAGTATAGTGATTTTTATTTATTGGCAAAGAGATCCAAGTGATTTCGGACATTGTAGTGCCATATATTTCCAGGCCCAACGAGAGGGTGGGGGTCGGTGGTATTTTCCCCCGGGCCCGGAGTTTTCGAAGGGGCCCGTATTTTTCAAGAAATTAAGTGAATAGTTAAATTAGAATTCTTATGAAAGTCGATTACATTTATTTGAAAGTTGTAATAACCGATAAAGCACGTTCATGAGTGCGTGTACAAAAAAAGTTAGGTACATTTGCAAAAACTGGCAAAGCAATGTAATAAGAGCAAGAAATATCGATAAACAGAATATTTCTTATAACATTAATGAAGGATAAAATTACCGAGTCAACTGTAGATGCTAAAAGCGGCGACACCTGTTTGTCACATTCAATAACCAGCTACACTTACTTACGTCCGAATAATTACATCTCTGATTAGTCGATTAAGCAACCCTACGAATGTAACCTGTCAAATTCAAATTGTTATAGTTTCGGTTTGAAAATCGCACCGGCAGTCGCGAATATTAAATGCAAAGAAATTTTCGGGCACTATAACAACATTTGTTTAGTATTTATTATCAGAAATCGTGGAAAAATATTTTTAAAGTTTAAAAATTGATGCAGTATTCGAAACTCTTATGTAGAATAGGGGCCCCACCCTTTTTACCCTGGGCCCGTATTTCCTCTCGGCGGCCCTGTATATTTCCCATACAATAAACGCTCTACCCAGATTTTACATAGAATTTTCAAAAGGCAGTGAACTTTAACCTTGAATATCTTACATAAATTTCGTCACTTAGATCCATTTCGTTGGCGGGGTTGATTCGCTGGAAACAGCAACTACATCACCTGGTGCGAGGTTACGGGAAGGGCGAAACCATTTGGAGCGGCGCTGCAAACTAACGAGATACTCATCTCTCCAACGGCACCAGAAATGCTTTCTCATAGCAGAAATAGCTTGCCATCTTTGATTCAGACTTCCGCAGAACCCTTGACCCTCAGGTTCTGGGATTGCCTTGAGCGGTTCGCCAATAATAAAATGACCGGGAGTTAAGACTTCCAGGTCGTCAGCGGAAGCGGAGTTCTCACAGAGCGGGCGAGAATTTACACAAGCTTCTATATCTGTCAGTAGTGTGGAGAACTCTTCGAAGGATAACAGAGTTTCTCCCAGTACGCGCTTAAGGTGATATTTTATGCGCTTAATACCAGCCTCCCAGTAACCTCCCATGTGCGGTGCGGACGGGGGGTTGAATTGCCACTCTATTTTTGAGTCTGCGAAGAACGAACTAAGTTTGTTGTCAGTCATGCACATTTGAAATGCCATGCGCAGCTCCTTCTCAGCGCCAACAAAATTTGTACCATTGTCCGACGACATAACTTTACAATATCCTCTGCGGTTTATAAATCTCTTAAATGCATTGAGAAACCCAAGTGATGACAAGTCGTTGACAAACTCTAGGTGCATGGCACCAGTGCACATGCAGACGAAAGAACAAATGTAGCCATTTTTGTTGGTTCGCTACTCGCTGTAAAATAATAAAAACAATGTCGAACTCCGTTAAATCACGCGATTCTGCGCTCAGTGCTATTAAACGTTACCTAGCCAAGAGCACCGACGGTGTATTTTTGTTGGACGTAGATAGCATACAAACCTACATAAAACTTTTGGAGGAACAGTGGGTTCGATTTAACGAGTCTCAAGATAAAGTTGAAATTTCATGCGGAACTGATAATGTAGAAATCGAAAAAAATGTGCGTATACAAGCAGAGACGTGGTACTCTACTGCCTTAACCAATTTTAATCGTCAAATTAAAAATGATCATCAACCGCGTGGGCCATCGTCCGCGTCCGCTTCCACCGCAACAACTGTGTCAGCTCCAATACGGCTTCCTAAGATGGAGTTGCCCGCATTCTCTGGCGAGGCCACAGAATGGATTAGTTTCTTTGACGCATTTTCTTCGCTCGTAGATGGTAATACCGCGTTGTCAAATGGGCAAAAACTGCACTATCTTCGCAGTTGTTTAAAAGGTGATGCGTTAACCATAATTAGTGGGTTCAAAATATGCGATGCTAATTAAGACGAAGCTTGGGGCCTTTTAAAATCGCGCTACAAGGTCATACGTGTGATTGTAGAAGGGCACCTGAGGGCAATGGGTGAAATAAAGAAGGCGGTTAGTGACACGTCTGACGCAATTAAAAGAGTGCTCGACACATTTCAGCAGCAAATACGTGAACTCAAAGCGTTAGATCGTCCGGTGCAGTTTTGGGACGATTGGTTGGTACATGAGCTAGTGAACAGGCTAGCATTCGAGACACGGAAACATTGGGAGCTAACGCTCGTCAGTGATGAGCCCCCTACGTTTGATCAATTGACCACATTTTTGGAGATCAGATGTCGATCTCTCGCTATGCTTTCGTCGTCAACCGCACCAGTCCCAACCAAAGGTTAAACTACGCCAATCAGTAAATCTGCGCCAGGGAGCAAATCTGCTAATGTTTTCCACGCATTGCAGAGTCAAAATAATTGCGCTTATTGTAAAGAACCGCATAAAATCTATAGCTGTGAAAAATTTCGTAAGTTAGACGTAAATGGTAAATCCAAAGTCGTCGTAGAATCACGTTTGTGTACTAACTGTCTGAGCTCTGGCCACTACAAAGCAAAATGCAATAGTACGTCCGCATGCAGGGTTTGCGATCAACGCCATCATACATTGTTGCATAACACTACTCCCGCAACCACTAATACGCAACTGGCCAACAACGCATCGATCGTTAGTCCCACCGCTAATTCTACCGCTTTAACCGCAACCACCGCACCGCCATCAAATGTAAAGTCTCATACACGTGATTCTTCCGCAATAACTTCGTCATGTTTGAACACCAATTCGAACCGCCCGCTTAAAGAAAAAACTGTTTTGTTGGCAACTGCACTTGTCAAAGTACTCGATTGCTCCGGCCGCTTTCAACCCGCTCGCTTGTTGTTCGACACGGGTTCGCATGCTTCCTTCGTAACAGAGGCCTTGGTTCAGCGTTTAGGTCTACAAAGAAAGGCATCTGCAATTCTAATAACGGGAATTGGTTCAGCGCAAGGGGGTCGCTCAAGAGGTGAGGTAGTACTATCGTTATCTTCTTTTTGCTCTAGCCAACGTTTCGATATAAATGCGCTGGTTCTACCAAAAATTACCAGCGAATTGCCAACGCAAACCGTATCAACTTCGTCGTGGAAGCACGTGCAAGGGCTATTTCTAGCAGATCCGCAGTTCATGACACCTGGCCGCATCGACATGCTAGTCGGTATGGATGTCATGGATAAACTCATTTGTGCTGAGTTTCGTAAAGGCCCTACTGGAACGCCTATGGCTCAACGTACCGTGTTTGGTTGGACGCTGTTTGGCAGTGTTGAAAGTTGCGCCATTGCTACGCCTCAATTGCAGTCTCTGTATTGCGACGTACAGTTAGACAGAGCACTTACCAAATTGTGGGAGCTGGAAGAAGCACCACAAAAGATCCACCTCACCCCTGAGGAGCTTTACTGTGAAGAGCTCTTCGAAACAACGCACCGAAGGGCAGCTGATGGGCGATTCATAGTCGAGTTACAGCTAAAACCTGATGTTCTGCTCGGGGACTCACGTGAAAATGCTGTTCGAAACCTACTAAGAATTGAAAGAAGACTGGCACGTGATGAAAACTTAAGATTAAGCTATAATGAGGGTTGTTTTCAACGCATCCGCTAAATCTACGTCTGGAAACTCGTTAAAAGATGCCCTATTCGTCGTCTCTCAACTGCAACCAGATTTGTATTCAATTTTGACCCGTTTCAGAACGCATCGTTACGCTGTAACCGCAGACATCGCCAAAATGTACCGACAAGTTTGCGTATCGCCAAAACACGTGGACATCCCGCTATTTTAACGAAAAGAACTTTTCTGTCTGATGCCAGTTCATTGTTTGACCCACTGGGACTGCTTGCCCCCGCAACCATAATATCAAAGATGCTATTTCAGGAAATTTGGCGCAATAATATTGGTTGGGACGATAATATTCCCGATTCTACCGCTAAAAATTGGTTAAGGCATCGTTCAGAACTGAAAGTGTTCGCAAACTTAAAAATAAATCGATGGCTTGGTTTGGGTACAACTGGATCATTCACGGAACTGCACATCTTTGCAGATGCATCTGAGCGCGCCTACGCCGCTGTTATATACGCACGCACTTCACATGCTGATGGCAGTATCACCGTTGCCTTGATCTCGTCGAAAACTAAGGTGGCGCCACTCAAAACAACAACGTTGCCACGCCTTGAGTTATGCGCTGCACATTTAGCTGCTAAATTGGCACGCAGTGTCTTACACAGTTTTGACAATATCCGCTACCCGCTGTACGCATGGACAGACTCGACTATCACGTTGGCATGGTTACAGGCACACCCTAGTCGATGGGTTACGTTCGTTGCTAATCGTGTAGCCGATATCCAGGAAATCCTGCCCCCTCAATGCTGGAACCATGTGCGCTCTGAACTAAATCCAGCAGATTGTGCGTTGAGAGGTATAACTCCATCCGAACTATTACGTGAACAACTTTGGTGGTTCGCCCTGAGTTTTTGAAGGGTCTAGACCAGTTTTGGAAGCAAACATCAACGCAACATACGACTGAGTTGGGTACTCGCAGTAAGGTCGCAAATGTCATGACATCGAACGAGCAATGGTCCATACTTGAGGTTTTGAGGTTTTTCCGCAACGCTCGAGCTAGTACTCTACTCAATGATGCAAAGATAATTGGTCCTCCTAGCTGGCAAGAGTTATCCGAAGCTGAGCTTCGTCTGGTCAGGTATACTCAATATTTTTATTTTCCTAATGAAGTTTTTCTTTGCAGCGCAAAACGGCCCGTTCCGCTTCGTACCAGTCTTTTGCGCTTGCAACCATATCTCGATGACAAGAGTGTCTTGCGTGTAGGTGGCAGGCTGAAGAATGCCGAAGTAGCCACTGACGTTAAACATCCCATTATACTGCCAAAAACCTCTCCGCTTGCAAAGCTTATTATCTGCGAAATACATACATTCATGCTTGCCTCCAAGTCGAACTATCTACGCTCGTTGCTTCACACGCACCGCTGTTGACTTTGCTGGGCCTTATAACTACAAATTTGCTCATGGGAGAGGATCGAAATCTACAAAAGGCTACATTTGTTCTTTCGTCTGCATGTGCACTGGTGCCATGCACTTAGACTTTGTCAGCGACTTGTCATCACTTGGGTTTCTCAATGCATTTAAGAGATTTATAACCCGCAGAGGATATTGTAAAGTTATGTCGTCGGACAATGGTACAAATTTTGTTGGCGCTGAGAAGGAGCTGCGCATGGCATTTCAAATGTGCATGACTGACAACAAACTTAGTTCGTTCTTCGCAGACTCAAAAATAGAGTGGCAATTCAACCCCCCGTCCGCACCGCACATGGGAGGTTACTGGGAGGCTGGTATTAAGCGCATAAAATATCACCTTAAGCGCGTACTGGGAGAAACTCTGTTATCCTTCGAAGAGTTCTCCACACTACTGACAGATATAGAAGCTTGTGTAAATTCTCGCCCGCTCTGTGAGAACTCCGCTTCCGCTGACGACCTGGAAGTCTTAACTCCCGGTCATTTTATTATTGGCGAACCGCTCAAGGCAATCCCAGAACCTGAGGGTCAAGGGTTCTGCGGAAGTCTGAATCAAAGATGGCAAGCTATTGTATCTATGAGTATCTCGTTAGTTTGCAGCGCCGCTCCAAATGGTTTCGCCCTTCCCGTAACCTCGCACCAGGTGATGTAGTTGCTGTTTCCAGCGAATCAACCCCGCCAACGAAATGGACGCTGGGAAAGGTTATAAAATGTCATCCCGGCTCAGATGGGCGAGTAAGAGTGGTAACGTTAAAGACGACAAATGGAGAGCTCGTTAGACCCATTGCAAAACTTTGCCTTCTACCGACGAAAGCTGATTTGTTCTGCGAGGAAGATACGTAAAAACGCATGCCTATTCGTAAATGAAAAATTATATTTTTTGTAAATTCACTGTTTTGAGATTTTTTGAATTGTAAACGAGTTTGCTAATTTTGTATAAGTTAAGCAAGTACTTTGCTTCAAAAAAACACTTTTAATTTGTTTTAATACATTTATTTAATTTAAAACTAAAACATATTTAATGACAATGTTGCCCGTCGGCCACATACGACATAACCCGGAAAACTGATAGCTGATGCTCTAATTGTGCAGCCTTAAATACGCTTTTTCCACACAGCTTGTTGTTACTGTTTTCCACTCTGATCTAAATACGCCGGCACCTGTTCAGGCTGTTGTTGTGGTGCTACCCATGGCGAAGCTGTTGCTAGGTTTTGATGTTGATGGGTTGAGTATTTGTTAGTACCCTAAAGGGATCGTGAATTGGTTAGTGTTGTTATTTTGGCATGTGGGGTAATGTTGTTGGGCTAAAGCGTCTGCCGAGGCTGTTGCTGGGTTGGCTGCTTGTTAGTTACTGGGCTGTTGCTAGGTCGGGTGCTTGTTAGTGGATACCGTAAAGGGATCGCGAATGGTTTAGTGTTGTTGTGTTGGAATATGGGATGATGTTATTGGGTTGTGTGGCTAACCCAAACATCTGCTGGGCTGTTGCTAGGTCGGGTGCTTGTTAGTGGATACCGTAAAGGGATCGCGAATGGTTTAGTGTTGTTGTGTTGGAATGTGGGATGATGTTATTGGTTTTATATGTTTAAATGTGGGATGATATTACTGGGCTGATATTGCTGAGCGCCAAGCATATGGCGAGGCTGTTGATAGGTGGGGCGTTTGTTGTTAGAGTAAAGGAATCGTGTTATGTTTGGTGTTGTTATATTAGGCAGTGGTGTGATGTTATTGGATAACGTATTGGGATTTGGAATTAATAACTACAGTAAAGGGCTAAGACATTGGGAAAAACATGATAAAGGTTATGCTGGGTGATGACTATGTGGTTGCTGGGCCATGGGTGTTTATAGTCAGATACAATACGTTAACTCCTCCCTCTCTTAAATTCGGGTCGTCTCTGATCCGACGGGCTCTTTTAACTAACATAAAATATTAATTCAAATTAGCTTATGTTAGAATTTTAGCAACAAATATCAATGTATGTATGTAGTTATGAAACTTTAAAGTATCGTATTAACAAGTCTATTACATTCCGTGTGCATATGTACGTTTACAATTACAAGCATATCGTTTTTTTTTATTTATATGTATGTGATGTTGCAAATCAATAATTTAAAAAAACTAAATTTACTAACATTTTAATAAAAAAAGTATTCTTTTTTGAATTCATATAAAAATATTTAAATATTCAAATAAAGTCTTAGTTTTGAGTAGACATGAATCATACATATATACCTTTACAATTAGTTAGTGGCTTAGAGGCTTAGTTTTCACTCTTGGAAAGAAGAAAAAAAAAAAAAAAAAAAAATAAGGATAGAAAACAAACAAAAATATAAGTTAATTTTTTTCATAATCAAATGTTTAAGAAATTACAAATTGATTTCTAATTAAGAAATTTTTTTATAAAATTAAAATATAAAGTTGTTTAATTTTGACAAAATTTTAAGGAATCGTTTGTTTTGACAATGATATTTTCCGTATTCATATGTACGTTCATATTTATATAATCATTTATGATTTTTACAATAGAAAAGTAATGCAAAAAATAATTTTACAATTCGTTTTTTTTTATAGCATGAAAGAAAAGATTTGTTTAATTTTGACAACATTTTATAGAACTGTTTGTTTGGCAATGATATTTTCCGTATTCATATGTACGTTTGTATTTATGTAATCATTTATTGTTTCTTTTTTTTTTTTTACCATGTAATAAAGGTAATGGTGTACTCATGAAAACTTGTTTAATTAAAAAAAAAATATTAAATGTCCTTAATAGAGGTAGTTCAAGTCTTATTAAACAAAAAGCAATTATAAAATATACTTCAACCAAACTTCCAGAAATATTTTGCATAGTTAAATTTCTTTATGTGTGTCAAATCACTCATATGCGGTGAAAAGTTATCTAATATTGTCCTTGTGAACTTTTTTGCCATTTATTACGACGGTGGTCCCTAGATCCTTTTGTATAACATTTTCGACATATACCTTACTTAATTTATTCCCCAAGCGTTTATTGCGGCGAACATAAACCTTTTCACCTTCTTTAAATGTTTTAATTTTAGTTTTAGGGTTTTTTGTAACATTTTCTTGTGCAGTACATAGTGCTGCCTTTATTGAGTCTAGGTGATCTTTTGAAAATTTATTTAATATATCTATCGGTTTTGCATCGACCGTAGAATGTATAGAATTATTGTACTTATGGGTTGCAAGTAATATTAATTCCTTTGTATCGCTTAAATTTTGCTCTGCTTTTATGCACCGCGCGATTTCTGTCAAAGTTGAATGCGCTCTTTCTATTTGACCATTACTACTACTATGTAATGCTGGTACAAAAAATTGATCGATTTCGAATTGATCTTTCAATAAATTGGTTATAGTGTTAGATTGAAAGGATTTTTCATTGTCCGAAACGATTAACTTGGTTTTCCCAAACATGTTTAGTATGATTAAAAGCGCAGGTTTGATATCAATTATTGATCTAGAATCTATTGGAATTGTGACTGCAAATTTAGAAAACTTGTCTATACAAGTAAGGAAATGAAATTTGTCTACAGAAAAAATGTCTATATGAAGGATTTGTCCCGGATATTCCGGTATGGGTGTTTTTCCGACCTCTGTTTTTGATGGGTGCCTGTTATATTTATTTTCAAGGCATATTCTGCAATTTTTAGCTATCGTTGTTATGGTCTTCTTCATATCTGGGAAAAAGTAGTCTGATACCAATTGTTTATAATTCTCCTGAATGGAGCGGTGGGCTCGATTATGTTCCGTGGTAGCCGCCTCGGTTTGGTCCTCTTTCTTTATCAGATCGATTACTAATTTCTCGGTGTGCACAAATTTTACACCTGGGAAATTTGACAAAAGTAAAGATTGAACTCTGGCTAGGGTTTCGAAGTCACAACATATTCCATTCACTACGTTTGGATTTATCTTTTCCCGTATGGTTTGTAAAAGAAATTCCGCGCTTTTGAAGTTTATTGTATGTCTTATAAGTTTTTGAAACAGGATTTTCGTTGATTTGCTGTCAACCTCTGCTGGAAAGAGTACTAGCTGGGCTTTAAATTGGTTTACCGGATTTTTTATCGTTTTTATTGCACCTGACAAGGAGATCTCACTGTGGGCCGTAGACATTGAATCGTCCAGGTTGTGAGTATACTGGCGTGAAAGTGCATCTGCCACTTTATTTTCTTTGCCAGGTTTATAAAAGTATTTTGGTGCAAATGAGTTGATAAATGCAGTCCACCTTTTTATCTTTGAGTTGGGATTTCTATCTGATATGGCGAACGTTAATGGTTGATGGTCAGTGTAAATGTGAATATTTTTAATACCATACAAATAATGTCTTAGCTTTTGAAAGGCCCAAACTATTGCTAAAAGCTCACGTTCGTTCGTTGCATAGTTTTCCTCAGTTTTAGATAAGGTGCGAGATATCATAGTGATTGGCTTTCCGTTTTGGGAAAGTACCGCACCTAAGGCGACGGACGAAGCATCTGTGGTTATTTCGAATGGTTTGGCGTAATCTGGGTGTTGGAGGAGAACATCTTCCGAAGCCAAAATATTCTTAAGCTTATTAAAAGCTGCCATAGCATCCTCGTCAAGCGATATATTGATTTTTTTAGAATGCCGACTGTTGACATGTCCGTTTTCGCCTCTTAAATATTTTGTTAAGGGTTTAGATAAATGAGCATAATCTCTTATAAATCTACGGTAGTAACCGGAAAGACCCAGGAATGAACGCAAGGCTCTTAATGACTTTGGTTCTTCATAATTTAAGATTGCCTCGACTTTGCTTGGACAAGTTCGGATACCCTTGTAGGACACGGTGAAACCCAAAAATTCGACCTCCTCCTTAAAAAATTTGGATTTCTCCAAGGACACTCGCATTCCTGCACGCTCAATTTTTTTCAAAATGGTATCAACGTCTTTGTAGTGCGACTTTTCATCTGGTGAAAAAATGATGATGTCATCAACGTAAACATGGCATATTTTCCCGATATCTTCTCGCAGAATGTCATCAATGGCTCGTTGAAAAATGCTAGGTGCATTTTTCAAGCCAAAGGGTAATCGGCAAAACTCGTACTTTCCGTTGTTTACACTAAATGCCGTCTTACATCTATCTTTTTCCAAGAGGCAAATTTGGTGGAAACCGGACTTGAGATCCAGCGTGGTGAAAAGCTTGGATTTCCCTAAGTTTGATAGAATTATGGTTGTGTCTGGAATCGGGTATTTGTCGGATGTTGTTTGCTCATTGAGCTTGCGAAAGTCGATCACCATTCTTAATTTCTGATTTCCTTCCTCATCCAAACCTTTTTTGGAGACTACGTGCACAGGTGAATTATAAGGTGAGTATGACTTCCTTATAATACCATCTTTGAGTAGGGCTTCTATTTCCTTATTAATAAAATTTGCTGCCGAAATTGGATAAGGGTAGCTTTTTGAATAAATGGGTCTATCAGTTTGGGTATCTATTCTGGCAATTACTTTTGTGTTGTATGGTAGCGATCTATTGGGGTTCGCAAATGCATTCTCATTTTTCTTAATTAGCAAATCGATGCTTTTGGGTACGTATATTGTACTTGCGATAGACATATTAACTTGCTGACAATAAAAGGACTTGAGTTTCTCTCTTCCAGTTTTATGAAAGATGAGACCAGCTTGCGTATCAATGTTTGCTTCGATACCTTTCAATAAATCATATCCTATGATTCCATCAAAGGTATCTAACTTTGGTAAAATGTAAAAGGTGGCGATTGTCCCTAATATATTGATTTTGCATTTTTCTGAAATTTGATTAGCGCCATTTATGGATCTTAATTGAAATGGTCTATCGATAGAGACAATGCCTTTTAAAAATGAAAAATTCTTTATGTAATTTTTAGCTGTTCCGGTATCTATCAGCAGGTTAAGGACTTGCCCGTTCGGAAGAGTTCGAGTAATGAACGGCAAGTGGGACCTTAGCCTAAAAAATTTATCTCATCGGGGGAATTATCTTCAAATTCGCAATCTTCTAGTTCAGAATAATAGGGTTCGTCTTTCATTGCATTTACCCGTTGTTGTTTGTATATAGGTGCCTGACCGGACGTATTAGTGCCATGTCTCTTAAGAGCACCATATTGCTGCGGGGGTTGAGCAGTATTATAAGATTGCTGCCGTGTCTGCCGATGAGACGAGTTCTGTGAATTCGAACTATTTCCTTGCTGAAATCTTTGTTGCTGATGGCTCTGACTTTGACGACCAGAAGCATGACTCTTATACTCAGTCGGTCGCCGAAAGCAAGAGCTTCCTGGATCTACATCCATTGGTGTAGGCCTTTGGGTTGAAAAGTTGTGTGAGGCATTGGGTTTTGGAACCGTGTTATTAGTGTGCGTTGAAAAGGGCCTGGTTTGGAAATTTTGTGGCATCCTTCCTGTGGCATATGTTTGAGCGAACTCGTATCTTTGTCTGTTGTGATGTAGCTCTTGGGCTACTGCAAGGGCGTTGGGTAAGTCTGGTGGATTAGCCGCAAAGAGGGTGTCGCATAATGGACGTCTAAGGCCAGAAATGAACACTCTCAATGCGTTTTCCCTAGCCTTTTCATTAAACGCCTTGGTGAGTTCCTCATTATTACTATGCGTCATTATAATTTTATTAACTATCAGGGTAAGCTGCCTGTCAACCGTGTCATAGTACTCGCTGATGGACATGTTACCCTGTCTTAAAATATTTAGTTCGTTTTCTAGTATATGGAGGGGCCGCTTATCCGAATAAAGTTGATCTAGCCTAGCAATTATGGCTTTGAAATTTAATGGGGTATTAAAAGCGCTCAAATTTTCATTGGCTGAACCCGTTATTTTATTTCTAAGGACCCCCATCGCAATATAATATGGCTCAGAGCCCTCGGTATAGTACCTTATCGCAAATTTTGCTGCGTCTCTCCAAGCCGGATATTCCGACATTTTACCCTTAAACTCAGCAAGTGACTTTATTAAATTGAGATCGCAATGAGTGCTTGGCACGCCCTCTACTATTTCTACGGGTTTATGAGTTTCTATTTTCTGTGGAAGTATATTTTGAAAAGCCTGCGTTAATTCAGAAATTTGTTTATTGAAGTTTTCTTGAACCACCCTTACCGCGAACTCTACCATACTCTTAACAGCGTCTTCGTCCATTTTTTGGCACGATTCTTTTTTTTTTTATCAATTAAGTTTAAATTTTTATTTAATCAGCTCAAAATTACAAGAATATGATTGTAATAGAAAATAATTTAATATAATTTTTCCAAATATAACTTGAAGATACCTACTTACACTAACTTACGGTTGCCCTTTTTTCGAAAAGTTGCTGCTGGTAGATGTCTTCATTCACTTGTCCTGGCTACTGCTGGTGGTTAGATTGATTACTTCTGGCCAAAAGGCTGTGAGCGTTGTCGCATTTGTTTATTTGTTTGGTTAAGTAAAATTTCACGCTCTAAGTTGTAAGAATTTTGAGGATATTGCGTGTTTCTTTTTTTATAAAAGGCTCAAATCGCACTCTTTTTCTTCTGAAAAGATTTTTTTTTAAATCTTGTATCACTCTTCTTTGGATTTAGTTTGTGATTCTAGTTTAATTTTTCTTTAAAGTTCAACAATATCACTCATTTTTTAATCACCTCTGGATACTGTTTGTGATTCTAGTTTAATTTTTCTTTAAAGTTCAATATTATTACTCATTTTTTTAATCACCTCTGGATACTGTTTGTGATTTTAGTTAATCTTTTCATACATTTTTTGTTTTTTAAACAGTTTTCTTTAAGTTCAATATTATCACTTTTTTTTGTTACCTCTTATGATTGTAGTTAAACTTTTCATACACACAAATTTTTAAACAGTTTTTTTCTTTAAGTTCAATATTACCACTTTTTTTTAAACAGTATGGTTTTCAATTTTCAACAATTTCAACACTAATTTTAATTTTAAGTTTTTTTTTTTTTTTTTTTAAGGCACGATTTCTTTTATCCTTACATAAGGATTTCTTTTTCGAGGTTCGTTCCCTTTAGTTGGGCGCCAGTTAAGCAAGTACTTTGCTTCAAAAAAACACTTTTAATTTGTTTTAATACATTTATTTAATTTAAAACTAAAACATATTTAATGACAATGTTGCCCGTCGGCCACATACGACATAACCCGGAAAACTGATAGCTGATGCTCTAATTGTGCAGCCTTAAATACGCTTTTTCCACACAGCTTGTTGTTACTGTTTTCCACTCTGATCTAAATAC
This sequence comes from Sphenella marginata, assembly GCA_951509765.1. Lineage (NCBI taxonomy): Eukaryota > Metazoa > Arthropoda > Insecta > Diptera > Tephritidae > Sphenella > Sphenella marginata. The sequence goes on from OX608078.1 coordinate 102,231,689, forward strand.
GCCGGCACCTGTTCAGGCTGTTGTTGTGGTGCTACCCATGGCGAAGCTGTTGCTAGGTTTTGATGTTGATGGGTTGAGTATTTGTTAGTACCCTAAAGGGATCGTGAATTGGTTAGTGTTGTTATTTTGGCATGTGGGGTAATGTTGTTGGGCTAAAGCGGCTGCCGAGGCTGTTGCTGGGTTGGCTGCTTGTTAGTTACTGGGCTGTTGCTAGGTCGGGTGCTTGTTAGTGGATACCGTAAAGGGATCGCGAATGGTTTAGTGTTGTTGTGTTGGAATATGGGATGATGTTATTGGGTTGTGTGGCTAACCCAAACATCTGCTGGGCTGTTGCTAGGTCGGGTGCTTGTTAGTGGATACCGTAAAGGGATCGCGAATGGTTTAGTGTTGTTGTGTTGGAATGTGGGATGATGTTATTGGTTTTATATGTTTAAATGTGGGATGATATTACTGGGCTGATATTGCTGAGCGCCAAGCATATGGCGAGGCTGTTGATAGGTGGGGCGTTTGTTGTTAGAGTAAAGGAATCGTGTTATGTTTGGTGTTGTTATATTAGGCAGTGGTGTGATGTTATTGGATAACGTATTGGGATTTGGAATTAATAACTACAGTAAAGGGCTAAGACATTGGGAAAAACATGATAAAGGTTATGCTGGGTGATGACTATGTGGTTGCTGGGCCATGGGTGTTTATAGTCAGATACAATACGTTAACTTATACATAACTTCCTTTTGAACATATCATAGATAGTTCAAGGGCGGCGGTATGTTGAGTTCACCTATGTAAATTGTAACTTAATATATAAGCATCGCAACATAAAGGGTTAACTTATTGTAATTGCTATTTTCTTTTATGCTATATCCGTGGTCTTGAACTGATTAACTAACTAATAACACCTAAAAAGTTTTTTTTCTTTTTTGGATCTCGACTTGCATACACGTACGCCGCTACTCAATAACTTTCGCATAGTTTTTTCCGCATTCAGTAAAAGATTAAACTCGCTAAATTTATGTTGTAAAAATAGTGTTAGTTTGTTTATTAAAGTTTACCTTAACAAGGAAAGTGAATTCCAGAGAACTCCCGCATTTTTATTTGGACGAATTTAATAAGCAAAACGCCGCAACACCCTTCATATATAGCCTATGTCATACCTAACGAAACTTTTATCATATTGGGAAAGTTTAAAATAGATGCACCATAAACTTTGGACATTATCAACACACTTTTCAAAAATTATATGAATCTTGACCAAAGAGCACACATCCAAAAATCATTAATTTAGATCAAATATGTATAGAGATAGGACAAATTGAAATTTTATGTAGCCATGGCGCGAGGATTTTCATAAAATCATAATAGTAGCGTAAGTGATCAGTGTGTAGAGCAATGTTTAAGGACAGTCGAAATAGAATTTGATAGAACTAAATAAATACTAACTATTATTGTTGTTGTTGTTGTTGTTAGCAGTGTTTCGCCCTGCCCAAAGGGCCAGTACACTCCTAGTTGTCAACGGGCTCTTCTAACGGAAGTCCAAGGAAACGCGCTGTTTCAACAGGGTTGGACCAACGTGATAGGGGGGTTAGAAGAGTATGTTCCGAAGAACACGAAAAGAGATGTTGCGTGTCATGGGGGGCCATACCGAACACATGCCCTGCATGGGTTCAGTCTGGACAAATAGGAGTTCAGCCTGTTGCAATATCCAGACCGAAGTTGAGCCAGCATGACTCTAGTCTCCCTCGGAAGGACACGTTCTTCCTCAGCAAGAACGGGTGGTTGGGCACCAATAACGGGGTTCACAGGCCGGGATCTGAGGGATCTGTCCACCGACTCAGTGTGAAGGCCATTTAGGGCCCGCCTATGGTCCCGCAGATCAAACGGCAACGAGATGTGATGCCGGATCTCATCATAATGCTTTCGGAGATGCTTCCTTATGTCTCTGGGGGGCGGAGTTTCATCCAATAGCTGTCGATTTGAATGACTGGGTCTATGACAGTTCAAAAGGAACTGCCTACTTAAAAGTTACGCATGCTCGCGAACGTTGAGCATTTTAGCCTCTTGGTGAAGGTGAGACTCAGGAGACATATGCAAACAGCCCTTCGCGGTTCTGATTGCGGTATTTTGGCAGACCTGCAATTTCCTCCAGTTGGTGTCGTGAAGGTTTGGCGACCATATGGGCGCAGCATAATCAATAACCGGTCGGCCAATAGCCTTATAGGTGACCAGCAACGTTTCTTTGTCTTTGCCCTAAGTACTGCCGGCCAGTGACTTGAGGATCTTGTTGCGGCTTTGTACCTTTGAGGCTATTGCGGTGGCATGATTAGCGAAGGTGAGGCTATTGTCGAATGTGACCCCTAGAATTTTGGGGTGGTTGACTATCTACGTGGACATTCAACTCCTGCCCCATCTGCGCGTTCCACGTAGTGAACAGGGTTGTCGTAGATGTATTCGGGGACAGGGTCAGGTTCCGCTCTGTGAAGAAGCTGGAAAGATCGTGCAGGTAGTCGTTCAGTCGCGTACACAGTTCGTCCGTGGAAGGTCCTTTGCCCGTGGCCATCACGGTGCAGTCGTTTGCGTACGAAACGATGGAGACCCCCTCTGGTGGGGGAGGGAGGCTCGAGATGTAGAAGTTAAACAGAAGGGGTGAGCCGACCGTATAGATAGTTGGCAGTCCATCGTTTTAGGCCGGCAGGGAGCGGTGTCTTCTTCAGGTCTTTAAGGAGTGTGGCGTGGTTGACTGTGTCGAAGGCTTTCGACAGGTCGAGCGCCACGAGAACCGTCCTGTGGTTTGGTTGGTATTGGTTCAAACCGAAGTTAATCTGCGTCGTGATGGCGTTCAAAGCCGATGTTGTGCTGTGATTTTTACGAAATCCGTGTTGATGTTTGGCCAGCTGCAGGTTTGCAGTATAGTATGGGAGCAAGATAGCCTCTAACAACTTCACTACCGGCGAGAGGAGAGATATCGGACGATAAGAATCTTCGTGGTTCGCCGGCTTCCCAGGTTTTAGGAGGGGGACCACAGTCGCGTGTTTCCAGATATCTGGTATGATAAAAGTGGTCAGTGAGAGGTTGAATAGAGCCGCCAAGAACTTGTGCCCCTCGTGGCTGAGGTGTTTCAGCATCTTCATGGCAATTCCGTCGGGTCCGAGTGATCTGGATGGATTCGCCTTCCTTATAGCTTCCTTGACCTCTGCGACGGAGACGACAATGGGTGCGTCTGTATGTTTGTGTTTGTGCGCACGTCGAATGGCTTTCCTCTTAGCCCTATCCGCAGGAGAATGCAGTATAAATTGCCGGCAGAATGCGCTCGCGCCTTTCCTGGGGTCCGATTTGACGCAATCGCCGAAAGCTATGGCGACCTTGTCATTGTATTTGGTCGGGTTGGATAGGGCCTTGACTGTTAACCATAGTTTGCCGATAACGCCGGAGAGGTTGCATGACTCTAGTTGTTCTTTCCACTTTTTCATTTTATGGTCATTGACAGTCCGACGGATTTCTGCGTTGAGATCCTTTATTCTTGGATCTGCGGGGTTCAAGAGTCTCACTTGGTCACGTTCTCTTGCCATTGCCGCTTCTTCCGCAGGGAAATTCGATCGAATTTCCGGGATTCTGCCAGCAGGAATGAAGCGGTCGGAGGCTGAATCGATGACTTTGCGAAACTCTTTCTCACCTTTGCATACGTCCGTCGGTGTGGGTAGGTCAGCGAAGGAGTGCTCTGTAAAGTCCGTGAAGCGGTCCCAGTCCGCTTTACTAAAGTTAATGTACGTTCGTTTTTCTGTCGTTATGAAGTCGGACGGTCGTTCGATGTTTAGTAGGATGGGTAGGCGGTCTGATGCCAGTGTAAGCATAGGTTGCCAGTTAACGTGGTTGATAAGGCCCGCACTTGAAATGGAGATGTCTGGCGAGCTGTGGCAGTTACCTGCCACCCTTCTGAGGGCATCTCCATTCAATGTACAGAATACCGAGTTGTCTATTTGCTCTGCGAGTGCCCTCTGTTATCTGCTGGCAAGTTGGAGTGCCAGAGATCGTGATGTGCGTTGAAATCACCTAGGATGAGGCAGTTATCGCCCCTTAGCAACGCACTAATATCAGGGTGATAGTCGCGGGGACAGCACGTAACAGGGGAATGTATATATTTATAACTCGCAGGTCGACGTCGACTGATATGCCCTGGCATTCAAGGGTAGAGTCCCTGGGGTCAACGTCCGGGGCAAATAGGTTATACTGTACAGTATGGTGTGTGATTGTATTTATCCTAAAGCACTGCAATAAATGTAATGCTAAAAATAAATAGCAAAAAATATTTTAAAATTTATTTCTAGGGAAGTCACTTGTCAGACAGAACAAAGTCTGCCGGATCTGCTAGTAATAAATAAACTTAAGCATTTTCACTCAGGACTTTCTAATGACAATTGCAATTGCTTGTTTGTACGTAGCACTAAAAACTACAAAACAAAAAGATGATAAAACAATTTTTAAGACTACCTTTATATATATCTCGCCTAAATACAGTAGCAAATTTGTCATCAAGCAAAGACATGATAGCTGTTAGTTTTAATTTGACGTTTTAATCATTGACATCATTTTCTGAGATTGAAAAATATAACGTACTAAGTCAATCAGTTGACAAATCTATTATAGTATATTAAATGCACTCCACTTCTAAATTTGTTTCTGTAATTCAACGATATAAATATAAAAGAAGTCTTAAAAATTTTGTGTCATTTTTTTATTGATAAATATAGATAGCTAATATTCAATTGAGCCCCTAAAGCACAAGTGGTATAACTCCACTTTTTCTTCTGTTGAGATATTAAAGGGTTGTATACAAAAATCGGTATTGAACTTTGGAACTACTTATTTCAATAAAACTTCAGAAAAAGGTCTTCTGTAACTTAAATTGATGTTTTTGAAACTTTTTGTCCATTAACTCTTGTTTTATCGAGCACTGAAAATTTATTATACCAATTGTGCTGTAAATGGTTATAAGATTTCATTTAACTTATAAATAGTTTGAAATCTGTTTCGTTTTCTAATCGCAAACCTCGAGAACGGCTAAACCGATTTTAATAAAATTTGAAACATAAACTCTCTAGGTGCTCGGCATGAATCTAGGTTCAAAAAAGGTTTGAAACTTTTCCGGCTTCTCGAGATATCGGTTAAAATGTATACCGGGGTTACCTTAGACGGTCTTTATGCGATATGGGTATAAACAAAAAGGTGTTTACACGATATGGGTATCAAATGAAAGGGGTTGTTTAGGATTTTAAAATGGAGTGGTTTTCAGGTACATATGTGAACCCATTTCCGAAAATTGGTCAAAATGTGTGGAATATGTGCTATCATGTTATAATGCTCGAGAATGCTCTAACCGATTGCATGGAAATTTGAAAAGTAAATTCTCTGGCGTTCCAATGGTTATAGACCAAACAATTTTGTAAAATTTGTTTGGGTTTTTGAGATATCGGTGGAGCTTGGTTCGGGATCGGCCTACAACGCGTTTTTATAAAATGGGTATGAAATGAAAAGCGTTGTTGAAAATTTTGTAAGATGTTTTTTTTCATATTTAAAATTATATCATTGCAGTAAATTATGATAAGCAAACAAAATAAACAAAACTTTTACCTTTTTCAATGGTTATGTCTGGCGGCAAATATTCAATATCTGATCCATTATGAGAAAAAATACTCAGAATTCCACTACTGAGCCCATTTAAAGAAATGATTGCAATAAAACACTGAGAGTAATAAGTCTTTCTCCTATGAAATTGACTGCACGAATGGTGAATTTGTCAATTATACCACTAATGCTGTCAACGAATGGGAACTACAAATTACCACGTTATTGCATTAAATAGAACAGTTTTTTATCCATACAGTACTATGCCTAATTAAAAGAAAAAAAAACTGGAGTTATACCACTTGTGCTTTACAGGGCTCAATTAATGAGTGTGGAGAGCATACCGAGAGCATCTATTGATGCTTAACTTCAGGTGTGTCCACCCTTAAGTACAATGGATGACTGCTGTAATATACATGAATGCATTTTCAAATAAAAATTACCTTCGTTTGTCCTGGTTTGACAGATATTTAATACAGGGCGATTTGATGAGGTCGTATATCGCTGCGGTACGGAAATATCAGGGGTTATTTGAACATTTGCGCCATCCGGAGATTCACTGGAACGCAGTACCACAGAAAAGCCACTACCACCTCCGTTATTTCCAGCTACATTAGATAAACTACAAAGATCGTTCTTACAGGTTACAGTGCCCTGGGCTCTCAGAAGTGACGATTGTGGGAAATGCATGCTGCGCGGATCAACGAAGTCGACTGTGAAGGAAAAATTTACAATAATATATTAGTACTGCAAGGTTGAATTTTATTTGAATGAATCACGAATCCAAAAATAAAATTTATCTTTGATTTGAAAAAATGTTCAAATAAAAGATACTGTTTATTTGTGATTTGAATCTTGATTCAAATAAAAGATACTTTTTATTTGTGATTTGCCTGATTCTAATAAAAGATACTTTTTATTTGTGATTTGAATCGAAATTCAAATAAAAGATACTTTTTATTTGTGATTTGAATCTTGATTCAAAAAAAAGATAATTTTCAATTGTGATTTGAATCTTGATTCAAATAAAATATATTTTTGATTTGTGATTTAAATCTTGATTTAGGTCTGTATCTAAATAAAATATGTAAGGATTTCATATTTTACTGCCAACAACTTTTTCAAACGTTTTACAACGCTTATAGTAAATGAAAAGCTTACTGAAGTAAGTTTGTAGACAGCTTTTAGTGAACGTATTTTGCCTATTACGATTTGGTTTTTCATCCAAATAAAAGATAATAATCTACTCTTGACATGGCTTGCTGAAAGTGAGAGAAAGAGATAAGAAGTTATTGAAGGGAAAATGTTAATTAATGTAACATGTATTAAAATATCTAGCATAACACAACAATCAAAAATAGTTCTGGGACTAGCTTCTAAACGAAATTACAGATATTTACGATTTTTCAAACCGTTTTGAATTTGCTTTATATAACGCTCTTTTTCTTCAAACTGGGAACCTGCCATTCGGTTGTACTTCGGTAAATCCAATAATGTTGCATAAGACAATAAGCGTTCAGCCCGTGCTGATGACGGCAAAGCTGAGTTGTATTTCAAAAAAAATTCTTTGACTGTAAAAAACTCTTTAAGAACATTAAGTTGAGTTTTGATTAGAAAAGTACCTGAACTCAGTTTTTTTATATTTTTTTCTAATACAAATTAGGGGTACTCGCTAATATCTATAAACCTATGTGAAAAATTAAATGCTGTCAGTCCAATCCATGTCATGCCAAAACATATGTATATTGTAGTGATACGAAGTGTGAAAGCACGTTGAAAGGTAACCGGGACCATTTCGGGGTCACTTCAGAATCTTTTTCTGTGTAATTCTGCGACTATTTTTTGGCCCTCTTTTATTTAGGTAACGTTAATATCATATATTAAGAGTATATTTTTTTTTGACTGGAGAATCAACTCACATTTATCCTGAATCAAAAATAAAAATTATCTTTTATTTGAATTTCGATTCAAATCACAAATGAAAAGTATATTTTATTTGACTTTCGATTCAAATCACAAATAAAAAGCATCTTTTATTTAAATCCAGATTCAAATCAGAAATAAAAAGTATCTTTTATGTGAATCAAGATTCAAATCACAAATAAAAAGTATATTTTATGTGAATCAGGATTCAAATCAAAAATAAAAGGACTTTTATTTGAATCAAGATTCAAATCACAAATAAAAAGTATCTTTTATTTGAATCAAGATTCAAATCACAAATAAAAAGTATCCTTTATTTGAATCAAGATTCAAATCAGAAATAAAAAGTATCTTTGATTTGAAAGTGGATTTTAAATCAAAAAGTATTTAGAATCACGCAACGCTGTAGTAAAGTACCTTATCACTCAAGGCCAAGAATAATCTTCTTTTTGTTTTTATTAAAATTCTTATTTACTAGCAGGTTTATTTCTAGCAGGTTACCCAGCGTTGCTCGGGATGTACATACCTAGTTCATAAATTCCTACTTACCTCAATTGCGAAGACAATTTACCGGTTGAGAAGGTTCAGAACAATGTTAACCAACTAAAGTAAAGGCGTTTTTTAATAGTAATAATAATAATAATAACTTCAACGTCATCTCCCTTCTATTTGACTCTTTAACATTCCCCAAGTCATTTTTCGAAGTAATTTTTAATATAGAGACCCAACTTATCTAGAGTTTCTTAGTTTCCGAGATTTTTAAGTTAAGTTAATAGGTAATTTTTAAAATGGTTCAGATGAACTCTGTAACATTCCCACACAGACACTACTTTTCTAGAGTTTTTTTATAGTATAGTTAAGCCGCAATATCGAAAAGTGAAAGAAAAATGAAAACTGTGGCCATGCCCTTCGTTTGACACCCATACTGAACGCATATATCAAAGTTTTATGAAAACAACATTTTGACCGATAAATATATCGAAAAGTGAAAATGAAAGCTGTGGCTTGACACTTATATGCTTGTAAATTTTAATGTTTTATTGGAATAAAATTTTTACCGATAACTCATTTATCGATAAATATATCGAAGTATCGAAAAGTTAGAACGAAAGCTGCCCCTTTCGTTTATACTCATATTCTAAGGAAATTTAAAGGCATTTGGACATCGCATTTTGACCGATAACTCAGTTACCGATAAATTTATCGAAATGTACCGAACTGTAATAAAACCTGGGGACTTCCCCTTTCGTTTCATACCAATATTGTGGAATAACTTTAAGGTTTTTGGGCAAACACATTTTGACCGATAGCTCAGTTACCGATAAAATTATCGAAATATAACGAAGTCAAAATGAAACCTATTGACCTCCCCTTTCGTTTGATACCCATATGGTAAGAACATTTTTGGGCAGCCACATTTTGACCGATAACTCAGTTATCGATATAAGTATATCGGAGTCTAAGTGAAACCAAGAGACTTCCTCTTTCGTTTGATACCAATATTGTAGGATAATTTTGAAGTTTTAGGGCAAGCACAGTTTTCCGATAACTCAGTTACCGATAAAATTATCAAAATATATCAAAAGCCCAAATGAAACCTGGGGATTTCCTCTTTCGTTTGATATCCATATTGCATATAAATTTTGAGGTTTTAGGCAACCCTATTTTCGCCCATAACTCTGTTATCGATTAACTTATCGAAAAAATCTCTGTAAACCCTTCAAGATCACACAATTCTATTTCGGTTACTCTCATACAAGTTGTATGGGCATGAGACAATTTTGACAGTAAACTCACGCGGTGCGTTTATATGAGGTTGAGCTGTGACAAACATTGTTACTTTCACATTTATATATTAGTACTAGCAGAGACCCCGCGAACTTCGTTCAGCTGAAAATAAGTCAAATATAATCCTGTTGAAAAACTTCAAAGTGTTCATTGTGGTTTTATCTCTATATATGTATATAAAAATGAAATGTCTTTCGTATTACCGCAATCAGAGCTGGGTAAAATCAATTACATTACAATTACAATTACATTCCTCAGTAATTGAAAAATGTAATCAATTACTTTGCTCCAGAGAAAAGGAATTGATTACATTTCAATTCCTCAAAAAAAAATTACCGAAAGTAATGGTCTTTTTTGAGGCTCAATTACAAGGAATTGATTACAGGGAATTTAAAAAAATTACTTTGAGGAATTGTAATTTCAAAAGTAATGGGCTTTGAAAGGAATTGAAAATGTAATTGAAAAATTTCCAATTACATTACAAGGAATGGAAATGGTAATTTAGAAATTCCAATTACAATTCCTCAAAGTAATCGCCAAAGTAATTGAAATGATAAAAGGAAATTCGTGTGAACTTTTCGGGTCCATAATTTCATAATTTCATCAGGCATTGCTTTTAGCTATACATGGTATACATATATGGTCATCCTCCGCCTGATAATAGCAGTCAAACCAACTAGTTGTAAGCAATCTGGAAACTGGTATAAATTCTAAGGAATCTGGTCAGCCATGGGAACGCCGTGCGTGATGTCCTAGCTCTGGACATTCGAATATTCTCCAAAACATTGGAAATATGTCAATAGTCCCTTATCCCTGCGTATACAGGTGAATTATTTTGATAATGTACAATATTTCGGGGTAGTGCTTGATAAATATGTTATTTTTGGATGCAATTTGTGCAAAAGTTTGTAACGACGATTTCTATTTTGTACATTCCAAAAGTAAAACAAGTTGTTCTGACGAAGTTGTCACTTTCTTGTTTGAGTTTTTGTTTCATTTGGCTTTGAGGCAAGTTCCAGGCTCCTACGGAACTGGGCAAGCATGCACGAATATGGGCCCGGGAGATAGCCCCCCTTCCCCACCACCCTTTCCTTCCCGACGGCCGGCTGTAGATTGGTGCCAGGAGGCTTTCCAGAATGCATTCGGACAAATTTTCCGGAAGCCATGAGGTGTGTGAACCAGAAGCAAAATCACACATACACAGCATTACTGTCTGCGAGTGGAAATATGGGAAATCACATGTATGCTTTCTCAAAACCTAACCTAAACTTGTCCACACATAGCCACTCTTTTAACCGCAAACTAAATTTATACGTGCCTGAACCTTACTTACCTTACCTTTTCAATTACTTTTTTCAATTCCTTTGAGGAATGGGTAATTTGTAATTTTTTTTTTCCATTCCTTGTAATGTAATTGAAAATTTTCCAATTACATTTTTAATTCCTTTCAAAGCCCATTACTTTTGAAATTACAATTCCTCAAAGTAATTTTTTTAAATTCCTTGTAATCAATTCCTTGTAATTGAGCCTCAAAAAAAGACCATTACTTTTGGTAATTTTTTTGAGGAATTGAAATGTAATCAATTCCTTTTCTGTGGAGCAAAGTAATTGATTCCTTTTCCCAATTACATGTAATGGGGAATTGAGGGTAATTTAATTCCTAAAGTAATCATTACTACCCAGCTCTGACCGCAATGCCATTTTTTTGATACAGCGATATTTTCAGCTATTCCATAATTTCTCGTTTGACGTTCGATTGAATTTCGCATAGACGATCCAACTAAATCCAACCAATAAATTTGCAAAAATCGTTGGTTAATATTGCGCAATGGCAAATGGTCGGTTATAAATTTGGCCTTAAATCTATTTGAAAAAAAGTTGCAGTTTATAACCATTTATTGAATTAAACTATGAATAAAAGTGCACACACCTGTGTGGACAACAATAACAGCAAAATTTAAAAGAATTTTACTTACATTTATTTTTCTCTTAAATATTGTCCAAGCTTTGAGGGAGAGAGTCGTTTTTTTATTTTTATTGAGATTTTTTATTATTTTATTTGGTTTAGAGAGTAGGTCGGGGGTGTTCAAAGCATGGGTTAATAGGGATGACCTTCAGTAAATTATTATTAATTTATTATTTAATTTATTTGTTCTATATAGAACTGGGAGTCTTCACTTTGAACAGAACGTGACCTTGAACTTCGGCCACGTGCGACTACATTATATCGTTTGCGTTGTTTTTCTGAGCGGTTAGACAAACGTCTAGCATCACGGGTACGACGACCAATAGAGCATCGCATTAGGGGCATAATTACAGCTCACGAAAAATTTACTTTTAAACCTTAAAGAAAAAGAAGTAAAATGTATTATTGTCAGCACAAAAACACAGTTCACTTTTTATTTATACAAATTTTCAATAGCTGTCAATCACTGAATCCAATGGTTACGATTTTTTTTAAATATTTTTCAATCACTAATTATATTAGCTAAATTTTCCAATGTTTACTATATTTTTAACATATCTCATTCATCATATTTTCTTTTTATATTTCCAGGGGTACACCTGTAATTTTTTAATTAATACGCGAACTAATTGCACTCAAAGAAGAAAAAACGCAAAACCCGCTTGACAATTACTGTTGCTTGTGGGTGTGTGAAGTGCGGTTAGGTGAGATGAGCTGCGGTTAGGTAAGATGAGTTGCGCTTCCCTTCATAGCGCTGACGGATGTTCCAAACGCAAGCGAAATCCGCCCAACCATTTAAAACTTTGTGGCATACCGAGTACTGACAACGGAAGAAAATTGCAAGATCATAAGGTCTAAGCTATACACCTATGTACGTATTTGCATAGCCATAAGCGTTGACACCCGTATCGTACTAACACCTCCTAGGGTCAGACCTGGTTCACATTTTGGTCGATATCTCTTTAAAAGGTGCACATATGAACTAGAAAACCTCTTATCGTTAAAACCCTTATATAATAAATAAATAAATAAATAATACCTTTAATTTAATACCCATAACGTATAAACGCCTCCTAGGGTCGCCTCTGGTCCACATTTTCAACTATATACAAGAAACGGGTTCTGATACGAATCCGAAATTGATCCCTTGTTAAAACTCGTAAAAAAATATATGTTAGGGAAACCCGGGTCCAAGTTATGACCTATATCTCCAAAAGAAGGGGTCGGGACTTCAGCGCCACCCCGCAATTTAATTTATGGTAGGAACGTTTCCCTTCAAAGCGCTGATGGATATTCCAAACACAAACGAAAACCGAATCGGTAGTTTTGTCTTATACAATTTACTGAAAACGCAAGAAATTGTGAAGTCTCTGCTTTTTTGTTCTATAAACCTTCCACAAAGAAGGTGCAAGAAAATACTTTTTAAAGAATTGAGATCGGTTTAGCCGTTTCAGCAGGCATCGCGCTAATACGAAAGACATTTCATTATTATACCTAGCAGTGCTTCGCACGCAAGGTATATTAACTTCATTCGCCTAACGGTAGTATGTAACGGCATAAACGAATCGAGATAGATATTGACTTATGTATATCAAAATGTTCAGGAGGAAAAGAGGAATTGATTGAGACATGTCCGTCCGTGCGGCTGTGAACACGATAACTTGAGTAAATCTTGAGATATCTCAATGAAATTTGGTATGCAGATTCCTTTTTTCTCGGAGCGCTATTGAAAATATTCAAAATCTGTTAAAAGCTACGCCCACTTTCTATACATATAATATTTTCGAAAATACAAAAAGAGTGATTATTCAGTACATAATACACCTATAAGGGTAATATTTTGTGTGCACTGTAGCGTTAAGGCAACAAATACATTTCTGAAGGAATTTTAAAAAAGGGGCGTGGTATCGCCCACCTTTGATAAAGTCAAATTTGGAAATATTATTAATCATAGATCAAAAACCGCTCAAGATAGAAAAATGAAATTCAGCACACATATTTATATTAATACCGGCAATATTTCGGAAAAAAGTGAAATCGGGCAAGGTCGACGCCCAATTTTATACGAAAGATTTTGAAAAGGATCATAGATATATTGAATATGCAATAACTTTGCTCAAACTAGCTGTATATCATTTCTATTTTACCTCTAAAGTGTTCGTGGGCAAAGAAAGTCGAATGCACAAAATTTTTGGAAAATGGGCGTGGCCCCGCCTTTTTATGGTGGATTATTCCACAAAAATTTCCATGCCATAACTCCGGTAAAAATTAATTTGTTGAAACGATATTTGGAGAAATAGTTCAACATATAAAGCTTACTCTTTGCTGTAAAAATAAACAAAATTGGTTAACGGACACGCCCACTTTTCGAACACAGTTCTGAAAAATTTCTTTGCAAAATTAAAATCGCGATATTTCCATAGTTGTATTAGTTATATAAATAACATTTTACACACATAATAGGCTTTTAGGAGAAACTAAGCTATACAAAAATTTTGTAGGCAGTAGGGTGTTAACTACTTGTCCGTATATTTTGCGTGTTTGCTATCCGATTCGGGTAATTTTTGGCAGGAGTATACTACATACTATTGGGAAGCATCTCACTAACTTGAAATACCTTCTTGAAATTTCAAGCAATCGCTTTTGAAAATAACAGACCTTTTATGCTGAAAAGTGGGCGGCGCCACGCCTACTTCAACACAATTTTTTTTTGCAGTTTAGTTTTTCTTAAAAAGCTTATTAAGTGTGTAAAATCTTATATATATAACTTGTACAGTTATGGAAATATCGCGATTTTAATTTTACGAAGAAATTTTTTAGAACTGTGTTCAAAAAGTGGGCGTGTCCGTTCACCGATTTTGTTTATTTTTACAGCAAAGAGTTAGCTTTATATGTTGAACACTTTCTGTAAATATCGCTTCAATAAGTAAATTTTTACCGGAGTTATGGCATGGAAAGTTTTATGGAATAATCCCCCATAAAGGGGGGTGGGGCCACGCCCATTTTCCAAAAATTTTGTGTTTTCGACTTTCTTTGCCCACGAACACTTTAGAGGTGAAATATAAATGATATACAGCTAGTTTAAGCAAAGTTATTGCATATTCAATATATCTATAATCCTTTTCAAAATCTTTCGTATAAAATTGGGCGTGGACCTAACCCGATTTCGGTAATTTTTTTTCGAAATATTGCCTGTATTGATATAAATATGTGTGCTGGATTTTATTTTGCTATCTTCAGCGGTTTTTGATTTATGATTAATAATATTTCCAAATTTGACTTAATCAAAAGTTGGCGGTGCCACGCCCCTTTTTTAAAATTTCTTCCAAAATTTATTTTTTGCCTTAACGCTAAAGTACAAACCAAATTGTATCTTTAATGGTGTATTCTGTACTAAATAATCACTCTTTTTGTATTTTCGAAACTATTATATATATAGAAAGAGGGCGTGGCTTTTAACCGATTTTGCCTATTTTCAATAGCGCTCCGAGATAAGTAAAAAGGAACCTGCATACCAAATTTCATTGAGATATCTCAAGATTTACTCAAGTTATCGTGTTCACAGACGAACGGACGGACGGACGGACGGACATGGCTCAATCAATTTCTCTTTTCCTCCTGAGCATTTTGATATACATAAGTCAATATCTATCTCGATTCGTTTATGCCGTTACATACTACCGTTAGGCGAATGAAGTTAATATACCTTGTGTGCGAAGCACTACTAGGTATAAAAATTTATAACAAACCGACATTCTTTTAAATAAACTGATATGCAGTCTTATTAATCTCATCGAGTAATATAAATCAAGTGCAAAATTTAATCATTTAATACCATGGACTACTTTAAAACACACAAAAAAGAAAAAAAAGTCACAATTTATAGTGTCCCTTTGCTGAGGTCATCTACTTTTATTTTTTTAAATTGTGATCAAAACAAAATTTGCATGAAGAAGCTTTAAAAGAGGATAAAGAGCGTAACAATATGCCACAATTGTTTTAAAAATAATGTGCTTGACTAGGACTAAACTTTGTTCTCCAGTTTTGTAAAAAATCAAAAAATGGTGGTCACAGTCGAAGTGTGCGAATATTAATTAAGGCCCATATTGTCACTTGCGAAGCGAATACATTTGGCGAGTCGAACGGATTTTCAAACTCACCTAAAAATTTTATTGTGAGTGGTGAATGAGCTTTTTGAATTTGTTTGAATGATAACATCATACAGAAGATGAAAAAGTTCATTCGCCACTCACAATAAAAATTTTAGGTGAGTTTGAAAATCTGTTCGACTCGCCAAATGTATTCGCTTCGCAAGTGACAATATGGGTGTAACATATAATATTAATTTTTTTTTGACACATGTTCAGTTTAATGTCAAAATTTACCTGTGCCAGAGCAGCTCCCATTTAGAAGACGGGTTGGGAAGATTTTGCGTTTAATATATGTGTCACACTTTCTCATGTCACAACTTTACCACAGCTTTTCTTCTAAACTAGGTGTAATTTTTCCTTGAAAATTAGAACACATTGGTGGCATACATCTAATTTCTAACGGAAGTCCAAAAATATTAAGCCATATTAAAATGAGAATAGATTAAACATGAAATGTCACAACCCTAAAATGTCACAACTTTTTTTTCTACTGGTTTTGATACAGGAATAACTGTTATTTAGGGTTAATACATGAATAAACTGATTTTGCAGCATACTGTTCACATATATGTATATATAGCCCACCGTTAAAAAAACACAAAGAAAAATACAATAATTCTTGGTTCAATTTCCACCAAATATATATGTATGTGTTCTCATAAGGGGTTAATAGTTTAAATATGAATGAATAAATGGTTGTAGCAAAACTATATATTTTCGCTATTTAGAATGCATTTTTTCGATATTTGAATAAGTATGGGTACAGTGGGCGTTAATGGGTTAAGTTGTAGCACAATGCGAAACAGGGGCTATTTCTTATACCCCATTTACACTGTATACACTTTCAAAAGTCATTTATCGTAACATTGACAAGTCGATGTGAAATATATCAGTTTCCAAGGAATCAGCCATGTTCAGTGATGCGTACTTAGATATACTTACAAATTCTGTGAATTTATCGGAAAATAAAAGAAAGTTTTATAAATGTTTTTTGTATGTATATATTTTTTTAATTTTTTTAATTTTACAATGCTTTAATATTTGTACGCATTTTACTAAAAAGGACCAAATTGAAAAATTCTATACGAAAAACTTAACTTAATAAATTTTAAAATAATTCATTAACTACAATTATTAAGAAATGTACAAAAATCCTATCAGCTACATTTGTGTGTACAAATGTGTTTAGTGATATTTTGGTTTTGTGGCATTGTGATGATATTCACGAAGGCAGTATTACTCGATATTTTGCAGTTGTGGCATTGTGATAACGTTAACGAAGGCAGTATTGCTCAATCTATAAAGTGATATTTTGCTGTTGTGGCATTGTGATGATGTTCACGAAGGTAGTATTGTTAAAAAATTAGTATGTCTTTTTATTTGTCGTCCGATTTTGATAAGTGCAGATCCCTTTTTAAGCTCCAAGCAGTATATTTGTGAAATTCTCATCAAAATCCATTTCTTAGTTTCCGAAATCCTTACCTTCAAGCAGACAAACAGATAAACAGACAATAACTTTAAAAATGGATCAGATGAACTCTATAGCATTCCCCAAGTCATCCCCAGTCATTTCTATATACATAAAAATGAAATGTCTTTCGCATTACCGCGATGCCCGCTAAAACGGCTAAACCGATCTCAATTCTGTAAAAAGTGGTTTCTTGGACCTTCTTCGTGGAAGGTTTACAGAAAAAAAATATTCAAAACTTTTTAATTTTTTGGCGTTTTCAGTACATTGCAGGAAGGGAAACGTTCCTACCATAAATTTACTTGCAGGGTGGCGCTGGAGTCCCGATCAAGGCTTTTGGAGATATAGGTCATAATGTGGACCAGGGTTTCCCTATCCTATATTTTTACAATATGGGTATCAAATGAAAGGTGTTTATGAGAGTTTTAACAAGGAGTCGATTTTTTATTAATATCAGAACCCGTTTCCTGGATATCGGCGAAAATGTGGACTAGAGTCTAGGAGGCGTTTACACGTTATGGGTATTAAATTAAAATATTACTGGAAAAATATGAAAAATGATATAAAAAAATAGAAAGAAATGCTGACATTGTAATAAAAATAAAATGAATAAACATTTAAAGGACCAACGATTTTGACTGAAACACCACCAAAACTGAAATAATACAAATAGATGCCATTGGACCATTACCCAAATCATTAAATAGTAACTAATTGTAATTCCCACACAGAGCAAACATGCAAAAACAGTGGCCAGAGCTATTTTCGAAAATGAAGGTATGAAAACGATAATAACGGATATTGCATCTTATAAATAAAAATGAATGTGTGTCTGTGTGTCTGTGTGTCTGTGGGTCCTTTATGGGCGTCCAAAGTACTCAACCGATTTTTATGAAAATTTCACAGTATATTCTTGAGATCATAGGTTAAAGCATAGGCTACATTAATTTTTGGAAAAGTGGGCGGTGCTACGCCCCCAGGCTATATAAAACTACAATTCTTCATAACTCTGAACATATTTGGTCTAAATTAATGATTTTTGGATATGTGTGTCCTTTGGTCAAGATTTATGTAATTTTGGAAAAGTGGGCGGTGCCACGCCCACATTTTTTGTGTTTTGTTTGTACTTAAATAATGTCCAAAGTTTATGGTCGATCTCTTTTAAACTTTCAAGATTGGTTCAGAAGATTGTTGTGTACGATTTAGGCTATATCAATTTTTGGAAAAGTAGGCGGTGCCACGCCCCCAGGCTATATAAAATTTAAATTCTTCATAGCTCTGAACATATTTGGTCTAAATTAATGATTTCTGGATATGTGTGTCCTTTGGTCAAGATTTATGTTTTTTTGGAAAAGTGGGCGGTGCCACGCCCACATTTTTTGTGTTTTGTTTGTACTTAAATAATGTCCAAAGTTTATGGTCGATCTCTTTTAAACTTTCAAGATTTTTTAAGAAAATTGTTGTGTACGATTTAGGCTATATCAATTTTCGGAAAAGTAGGCGGTGCCACGCCCCAAGGCTATATAAAATTCAAATTCTTCATAACTCTGAACATATTGGGTCTAAATTAAAGATGTTTGGATATGTGTGTCCTTTAGTCAAGATGTATATAATTTTGGAAAAGTGGGCGGTGCCACGCCCACATTTTTTGTGTTTTGTTTGTACTTCAATAATGTCCAAAGTTTATGGTCGATCTCTTTTAAACTGTCAAGATTGGTTCAGAAGATTGTTGTGTACGATTTAGGCTATATCAATTTTTGGAAAAGTAGGCGGTGCCACGCCCCCAGGCTATATAAAATTTAAATTCTTCATAGCTCTGAACATATTTGGTCTAAATTAATGATTTCTGGATATGTGTGTCCTTTGGTCAAGATTTATTTAATTTTGGAAAAGTGGGCGGTGCCACGCCCCTTTTTTTGTGTTTTGTTTGTACTTCGATAATGTCCAAAGTTTATGGTCGATCTCTTTTAAACTTTCAAGATTGGTTAAGAAAATTGTTGTGTACGATTCAGGCTATATGAATTTTTGGAAAAGTAGCCAGTGCCACGCCCCCAGGCTATATAAAATTTAAATTCTTCATAACTCTGAACATATTAGGTCTAAATTAAAGATTTTTGGATATGTGTGTCCTTTAGTCAAGATGGATATAATTTGGGAAATGTGGGCCGTGCCACGCCCACATTTTTTGTATTCAGTGCTTTGTTTGTACTTCAATAATGTCCAAAGTTTATGGTTGATCTGTTTTAAACTTTTCCAATACGTTAAAATCTTCGTTGGGTACGACATACATAGGCTACATTTGTAAATTCTTTGGAAAAGTGGGCAGTTCCAGGACCACAAGCTAAGTAATATTTCAATTCGTTATATCCCTGAATGTATTTGCTTTAGTGACATTTTAACGTTCTTAAATCTTAATCAAAGACTTAATTTTTTTTGTTTGTTATTGCCGTTCATACATATCCAGAGTATTATAGGTAGATATAGGATATAATTAAATAAGTACTAACTATACATCTGCTCAGCAGCGCATAATGGTTTTTGTCATACCCATTGAGTTCAAAAGATCCGTTTTTTGAGTTGGACATCCAAAAAATTTATTTGTTTATACCAAAGACTTTAAAGCCAGAAACATTGTATATCCTAAAGCACTGCAATAAATAGAATGTTAAAAGTTAAAGAAAAATATTTGAAAATGTATTTCTAGGGAAGTCACTGGTCAGGCAGAACAACGTCTGCCGGGTCTGCTAGTATATACATAAAAATGATTTGGTGTTGTTGTGATTGTATCGCTAAAACGTGTACACATACTAGTTCAAAATAATTAATAAACAATATAAGCATTTCATTCTGTTTTGAGCATTGTTTGTTTTTGACATCGTTACCATACGCTAGAAGCGCGGATACATAAACCGTGTTGCCAACCAAGGGCGGATTTAGGGGTGGGGCACGGGGGCACGTGCCCCCCAGACGGGTTTTTTTGTACTGTTAATACTCCATCACAGAGCATTTTTAGTCGAAAAAGACTACAAATAATTGAATTTAGCAACATTTTCGGAATCGTGCACCCCAGACGGTATTTTTGTACACTAGGTATGGAAATTCCATTAAATAGATGAAGAATCACTGAATTTTCGAAATCTATTGCATATTGGTTCAGATATATATAAAACTCTGTGTAACGCAAACATCAAACTACATATTTTGATTATTCGTTTGGTTTGTACTGTGTGGATGCCTTGGTGCATGTGTAGGTACCCACCAAAAATTTCATTTCTTTTAGTTAGAAACCTTACATCGCTTGATTATGCGGTTTACATAATTTAACCCTATTCATCAAAAATGAAATGGGTTTATAAAGCTTTTTACAATAACATTTTCATACAAATTTTGAATTATAACAGCTTATTAAAATATATATGTATAATATATAATATATATGTATATATATTAGAGCGTCTCGCCTTACAGGCAAAAAAAAAAAAAGTCGGTCGTACTCCCCCTCATATGAAGTGTTTTTGAAAAACATTTAAAAAAAAAAAATTTTTTTTTTATGGCAACCCTAGACATCGCCCAACTACATTTTTATTCATATCTTTGGCGTTTGTTGTCGGATTTTAAAGTGTGACACATCAATTTTTTTGTCTCAAAGAGGAGGTTTTTCTCAAGAAAGTTCATTGAGCCCATGCGTTTCGTTGTGGTACTTACCCACCATATCTCAGTTTCTACCACCCTAATGTAACAACCTAATGTCAGTTAATTGAAGACCGTAAAAAATCATAAATCTTTTGCGAAGAAAGTATTTCGATTCAAGCAGTGGGTTAGGCTACGTTCAATTTTTTTTGTTAATTCACATTGTTGTTGTCAATAAACTCGAGTTTATGGCTCAACGTGAACGTAATATAAGGCCTTAAATTTGTAACGAATTCCGTTGTATGCAAAATTACTTATAATATACATTTTTTTCTTTACTTATGTCATTAAGTAAGTCTTAAATGAAGATTAATTAAAAGAATCTCTCTCTGTGCGACAACCTTACGCATAAGGCCTGATAGAACATGTAAGTTAGGCAATATTATAAAAAGAAAAGTGAATATAATGAACTTATTATAAGAATTGTTGTAAGGCCATAGAGGAACTATGATAAACTTATTATAATGTGATGCAGCCGTATACTTTATTCCTTATAATCCCTTATACGAATTTTTTGTGGGTATTGGCAATATTTGTTAACGGCTCATGCGACATCTGACTGAAACAACAACGGTTTGTGTATGAGGTTTGCTAAGTTTGCCCACAAGAACCCTTAAGGTTTTAAATTGCAACTATTTTTTGCAATGCTGTTAAAATTTCAAATTCGAGTCTACGCGACCTCCGCACGATGGGACATTTTGGAAAAACTTGCCTCAATTATTATTATTAACTTGGCTCAAAGTCAAATTTTTAGGGAACTTTTTAGAATTTATTTTCATACAAAGTTTTTCGAGCGTAAAACGCAGCATAATTTTGGCAAATGGTCAAAAACGAGTTGTCAAAGTTTAGTTGTGAAGTTTTTTGCAAAATTAATTTTTTTTTTTGGATTTCTGTAGTTTACTATGAATAACACTACTTTATAAGGTTCCTCATATGTAGACATATACATATGAAAGGCTGGGGTAGTTAAATGAAAAACGTATATTTAAAGTAAAAGTGTAAAAAAATATTGCATCTACAGTAAAAGTCAGACAAATTGCTTTTTTTCATTTAAAGTCGGAAATATGGTTGGAAAAATAATAATTTGTGCCGCAGGAGTGCTTTATTTTCTTATTTTATTGCGCTACAAGTTAACACAAGTGATTAATTATTCGATTGGTCCAGGCCCGTGCGCACGGGGGGGGTTTTGGGGGTTGAAACCCCCCCCATGGCCAAATCTAAGTTGCAATGATTTTACAAAAATTTTCAAAATACACTTTATAAATCTTGTATTGAATCTTGACTAATAATTTTTGACAAAATTAGTTAAAATAATTTTACGGAAGAAGAAATTGGTGAAAGTTGCAAAGAATAAGGTTGGCCAATACATAAGTCCGGCACTTTGAATTGCACTTGGAGCTTTCCGAAATTACAAAGTTGTGTAGCGTATGGACATTTTTTTTAAATTTTACTGATGAAAACAGTGAGTAGTTTCAATTAACAGAGCGAATGAACTGCAAGGCTCAATTATATGAAAGATTTCGAGTGTTTTCTGGCCCTTTTTGTTGTAGGCGTAAAGAGAATTGTGAGAAAATGACCGTTGGAGAGCAGATGAGCGACAACGTTCAATTATTTGAATGTTTTCAAACATTTTCTGAGATTTTTTTTTTTAACTTAAAGGAAAATAAAGATCGCATTTTTCATGGACGTTTATCAATAGTCTGTGGAAAATAAACATAGCATACTTCATATTTTCCGAATAGTGTCAATAAAAATTCATAAACCTTATTTTTTTATTATTTATAATAATAATAATAATTCCCAACGGATTATCCACCATATCCCGCCCGACCGGCGCGAGGGACGCGTCCGCAATAGGCGCGGATTGTTATTTCGTGCCGAGTCTTTGAAAGGCTTTGGTTTGTTAATCGTCGAGATCTGAAACTGCTCAGCTACAGAGAAAACCTCATCAGCCAAGTAAGGTAGATACAAAATAGATGACACAATTGATAAATAATTAGTTGACAGCGAATAGTTATTGTAAAGAATAAAGATAAGAATCAAAGGATATGAAAGCAAATTGTTGCTATGTATTTAGGATAGAAATAATTGACATTTTTATTCTGCATAGTGAGTCTGAAATATCAAACGTACCCGAATGAGAGTTATTATCTTGATACAAACAACGAAAAGGCTGATTTAATTCCAAATTAGTTCGGCACTGTTTCAAGATAAGTGGTTTAAAATGTCTTGATGGACGAGAAGGTACATTGAAGTTCACTTCGCTCAAAAGAAACGGGCTTGTGATTGATCCATTTAGTAATTTATTCATGAAAACAATTCCAAGCATTTCCCTCCGACTAGAAAGGTTGTGAAGATTAATTAGTTTTAAGCGACTCGTATACGTGGCAAATTATACAAGGGATCCCAGTGAAGATCTCTTAAGTCAAATATTAAAAATTGTTTTTGAACTGATTCTAAGCGATCCACGTGGACCTGGTAACGTGGATTCCAAATTGTAGAACCGTATTCAAGTATCAGTCTGACTAATGTAGTAAAGAGTTTTAGTTACATAAGGGTCTCTAAATTCTTTAGACCATCGTTTAACAAATGCTAGAACGCCTCCAGCTTTATTGACTGTTACGTTAATATGGCAGTTAAAACTGAGTTTGTAGTCCATAGTAACCCCAAGTTCAACAAAATCATACATTTGCTCAAGACTATAACTGTTAATTGTATAGGAAGCTGGCTGTGATTTTCCTCTCGAAAAACGCATGTATTTACATTTCTTTAGATTAAACGTTATATAATTTAAATCGCACCAAGTAACAAGTGTATTTAGATCTGATTGAAGCTTCTTCGAATGACATAAAAAGCTTTACATCGTCGGCATACATTAAAATTTTCGAAAATTATATTACTGTAGAAATATCATTTATAAACAACAAGAACAGAATCGGGCCAAGATGGCTTCCTTGTGGAACTCCTGAGGAGACATAAATAACATCGGATTCACAATTTTTAAACACTACTTTTTGTGCTCTGTCGCTAAGGTAAGAAGAGACCTAGCGATTGAGACCCGGCTTGAAACCCAACTGATCCAGTTTATGAATAAGTAAAGAGTGACACACTTTATCGAAAGCTTTGCTGAAATCAAAGTAAATTCAAGTAAGTTTGTAACGGTGGACTTTCCCTTACAGAACCCGTGTTGACAGTCGGAAATCGAGGTAGAGATAGGATTCGTAAGCTGATTGGTAACAATAGCTTCACACACTTTTGGGATGGCAGAAAGCTTTGCTATGCTTCCGCTTTTATGAAGCGGTAAAACACCACACTTTAGTGACAGATTGAACAAATTGGTAAGGGGTTGGTAAATATTGTTAGCACACTTCTTCAAGAAGCATGTAAGAATCCTATCAGGACCGCATTTAAAAGATTCCTTCAAGGTTTTCAGATAAATAAGAACATCATTGGCGCATATAGTTGGACAATTAATTAAATTGTTCCCATGTAGCTCATAGGGATAATTTAGAAAGTGAGAGTTGGTGACGGCAGAATAGTTAGGAGTGAATAATTGCGCAAAGAAATTATGACCCAAAAGAAATAAAAAACGACCCCAAATAAGCTTCAGAAGAACACCAATAAAAGGCTCCGACAGGTGTTCAACCCTCTGAATGGATGAATGAAAGAAAAGCACCAATTACAGGGCTCCGAAAGGCGTCTGAGAAGGCTCCAGAAACCCTCAGAATGGAGGAATAAAAGGCTCCGAAAAAGGTTCAGAAAAGCACCAATAAAAGGCTCCGCAGTTCATTTAAAAAGAATCAAAAAACGCTTCAAATTCATGGAAATCGGACTCATTTCGGACTCTGTTTTATGACTTCGTTGGAGAGCTCATTTTGGAGAGTAAAGTTCTGAGAAATGAGCGTTTTATGGCTCCGAAAGGAGTCTTTTTTGCACTTTTAGTTAGCTGGGATATGCCATCATATCACCAATTCTCTATCAAATACAGAAAAATGTGTACAACCAAAAAAATTCTAGTTTTAGGCATCAGAGTATGCAAATTCAGGAAAGTTAAAGAACATTAAAATTTGTGATGTATGGATCTAGGTATCTGTTTCAGCAAATATGTTTAACTTAGTGAAAAATGTATGCGAATGCAAATCTAAATTAAAACCGCCCCCCCAAGGCCAATTCCTGCGCACGGCCCTGGATTGGTCAAATAGTCCATGAAAAGTTGTGAAAAGTGATTATTGTTAGTGCTATCGTGTTTAAGTGATTTTGTTAAAAAAATGAGTGCCAGAAAAAGACAACAAAACTTAAGCGCGTTCCATCCGAAGAAGCAAAGGTGTAATGATGTACTTCCTGATAAAGTGAGCGGTGTCCAATTACATTCCGCGGAGCCGGCGAGTACATCAGTGGCAACAGCCTCAACGAGCAACGCACTAGGGGAACGGGATATAGGTGAGTAGTGTAATCCTTGTGGGTGTTGAAATTTTGTTTAGTTAAAAGTTGGATAGTATGGGAGGTACCACGCCCCTTTTTGGTTAACCACAAGTTTTATGGGTGAGAATGGTGCTGTCATCCTGTAACTTTATACCAATTCTTATGTTCCTACTTTAAGCATTTTTAAAGAACAAATTGAGAAATTCCAAAACGGTTTGAAAATTTTAAAAGCTAATAAAATTTTCTGTAAGCCATGCATACAAAACTTTTCGCTAGGCCCTGTGGCTCGAAGATAATGAGCAATCAACACGGATTTTTACCTTTTTTTGAAAAATGTAAAAAATGTGTATTTTGCAGGAAAGGATATCGAAAACTTTTAATTTTGTTCCAGATATTTTTTTTTCTCTGTAAGCTCTGTTTTATTACAAAACAAATGAGCTTTCATCCAAGAAAATCGATGGATTATTGCAAAAGTTATTAATGGTTTTGGAATTGCTCCATTTATTCCTGAGCTATACATGATTAGGTGGAGCTAGAGTCGGCGCATAGGCGCAGATAAATGTTTGTTGATTCTCGTCCACAGGGGGCGATTTGCTGTGTGTCTGGCCACTGTAGTATACGTCACAAGGTTCGATGGTCTTCTTTCCTTGTCCCGTCCATCGTATTTCCTGCAGGGCGGTGATGTCAGCCTTTGCGTTCGTGAGGACATCAACCAGTCGGGCAGCGGATCCTTCCCCGGAAAGGGGTTTTGGTTTCATTGGTGTTGGCTTTTACGTGGCTGGTCCCAAACCCAGCGCACAACCCTTTTTCGGGGTTTTGAAGTAAATTTACACATTTATATAGCGAGCCGCTTGATCCAAGACAGACGCCCGCTTGCAACCGCACCTCATGCTGTACAGACGCTGCGAAAAAGACCTCGGTGAGCCCTTAAACCAAATACGTCAGAGTGGCCCCACCGGGGCTCCCTCTCTTTCTGCCGCGAGCCTAGGACGCCCACGTTGCCCAGAGTGTACGTAAGAGGACGCAAGAGTCGGGATTGAGCAAGGTCACTCAGCAACCACACCCGAATTATTTTTTTTGTTTGGCCGAGTCTAATGAACACGATATTAAAATAATGTGTTTTTGAAGCCTTAATGGACTTTTTTGCGAACTTAGTATAAGCCGTTAGATAAAACTTTAACTAAAAATCAGCACAGATTACCGTTATCACATGTTATTTTAGGTTGAAACGCACCATTGTACTATATGCCAAGATTTACCTTTCTCTCCTTTTTATAAATTACGTACAATTTTGCTGCATTGTCTAATCCATTTATGATTTTAGGTTCTCTACTCTGCAGGCAAGGCGGGCTTTCTGATGAGGAACGGTACCAGTGGTTGAAGTATACCTGGCAACCTACTGCAGAATCTAAGTTTCCACTGAAGAGAGAGGGAAAAAAGAACCGGTCTTTTCAAAAAAGCTGGTTAAGGGACCATGAATGGCTAGCATATAGTAAAATTGCTGGCGGCGGATTATGCAAAGTGTGTGAGCTCTTTGGTCGACGTGAAGCGGGTACAAATGATGTGAAGCTGGGAAGACTGGTGTCGGAACCACTAGTAAAATATAAAAAGGCAATTGATACGATCGCACACCATGAGAACGCGAATTACCACAAAGCGAACATGGTAGCATCCCAAAATTTTTTGGAGGGATGGAGGGAAATCGTTAGATATAGTTGACAAAATGAGATCCCAGGAAAGGGAAATAATCGAAAATAATAGTAAAAAACTGATTCCCATTATAAAGACAATGATATTTTGTGGTAGGCAAAACATACCTTTGAGAGGTCACAGAGATGACGGCGAATTAGACTTGCAAAGCTCTTCTAAACATGGGGAAGGAAACTTTAGAGCTTTGCTCAAATTTCGAATCGATGCTGGGGATGAAATACTTAAGGAACATAGGTATAAGACATAGCGCTAAAAATGCTTCGTATATAAGTAAGTCAACACAAAATGACTTAATTGAATGCTGTGGCGAGTTGATCAGCAATAAAATAGTGACCAAAACTAAAAAATCCAAATATTTTACCATTATGGCTGATGAGATACCAGATGTTTCCGTTTGTGAACAGTTATCAATTAGTATGGTGAAAGCATTGCACAAACTATTCTGAATGCATTAGAAAAGCATGAACTTGACATTAAAATGTGCCGTGGTCAAGTTTATGATGGAGGAGCAAACATGAGCAGCAAACTAAAAGGTGTTCAGGCACGTATATTAAATGTTCAGCCCTTAGCCTTTTTACCCACTGCGCAAGCCACCGGCTTAACTTGGCTATTAGCTCAGCCTGCACCGTATCCAGTGTAAGAAATGCAGTAGGGGTTATAGCAAGTACTGCCACACGAATACATCTTCTTAGAGAAGAAATACAATCTAATCTGCCAAAGACAAACAAAATATGTTAAAAAAAATGTGTGAGACAAGATGGGTTGAGAGGCATGAAGCGGTTTTGACCTTTATGGACGTGTTGCCATGTCTCCCTCCAATATTACAAAAAATGGCTGATCAGCAATATGGGAGCAGAACAAATTCTGTACTGCCATTTTAATTGCTGCAATCCATAACTTCGTCAGAATTCCCAATAAGCTTGGTGATCCTATCAGATATTTTAAGAATAACCCTGTCCTTATCTCGATCGCTTCAAGCCAAAGATATTGACATATTTTCTGCAGTTCAGCTTATTACTACGACCACAGCAAGTTTGCAGAGGCAGCGTGAATCTAGCAATGACACATTTAAAAAACTGTTCGACCAGGCTGAGGCCATTGCAAATGAACTTGGTACAGAAATCACAGTCCGTAGAACCACCGGTCGTCAAATCAATCGATCAAACATTCAGACTGAATCAGTTGACGAATATTACCGACTTTCAGTTTATATTCCATTTCTAGACTTCATGTTGAGTGAAATGTCAACCAGGTTCCCTAGCGCTCCTCTACAAAGAATCGGACAGTTGCAAAAGTTGCTGTCGCATAACTTTAACGGCGAAGATTTAGATAATGTTTTGCAAGGTGCTGAAGTTTATAAAGAAGATCTTCCTTGTTTTTTAGCTTTAAAGGGAGAGCTAAAAATTTGGCAACAGATGACTGAAAATATACCAGAAACTCCAGCAGATGCCTACAAACGAGCCACGATGCTGCCAAATATTAGAACCCTTTGTCAATTGCTGTGCACGTTTCCAGTGACAACCAGCAGTGCCGAGCGATCTTTTTCTACCTTACGCCGATTAAAATCATATCTTCGAAACAGCATGACAGAAGAGCGTTTGAATGGATTGGCTTTAATGCATATACATGGAGATATTGCGGCACAAATGGAGGCTGATGAAGTTTTGGACGTTTTCACCAGGAAACACAGAAGAAAACTGTCTTTATTAAACATGTAATCATGGATGGAATATAATAAAACTGCTATTACTAAACAGAAATGCTGTTTTTTATTATTTTGACTTTGATGTAAGTTCTTAATATCCGTGTACTTGTGAAGATAAAATAAGCATATTTCAGTTGTTGATTTTTTTGCATGTTGGGCGTTCGTTGGGTACACAATATCCGGTTACGCTCAGAATCGACACGTTAGTCGAAGAAAAAATCTAAAAAATATTAGGGGGGTACTTCACATACAATTAATTTTCAAGGCTGATTATTTTTAAAGCAGTTCAAGGTAGGGAACTGAAAATTGGTATAGAGCTAAATGATATCAACCATAAAACTGGGGGTTATCGGAAAAGAGAGCGTGGCACCTGCCATATAATCTTAATTTTTCAAACTGAATATCTATAAAAGCGTTTAAGGTTAGGACCTGAAAATTGATGTGGCGGGTTCCCGTGTAGGAAACCCTTCTTCGCTATTTATTTACGCTTTTGTGTATCGTGCAGCCTTATACTGAATACTAAAATTAAATATTTTTGAAGTTGTATGCACAATGAAGTGGAGAAAAATTTATTAAAAAATATAGATAGTATAGATAGATTCAAATCACAAAAAAAGTATCTTTTGTTTGAATCAGGATTCAAATCACAAATAAAAAGTATCTTTTATTTGAATTTAAGATTCGAATCACAAATAAAAAGTATCTTTTATTTGAATCAAGATTCAAATCACAAATAAAAAGTATATTTTGTTTGAATCAGGATTCAAATCACAAATAAAAAGTATCTTATATTTGAATTAGGATTCAAATCACAAATAAAAAGGATCTTTTATTTGAATCAAGATTCAAATCACGAATAAAAAGTATCTTTTATTTGAATCAGAATTCAAATCACAAATAAAAAGTATCTTTTGTTTGAATCAGGATTCAAATCACAAATAAAAAGTATCTTTTATTTTAATCAAGATTCAAATCTCAAATAAAAAGTATATTTTGTTTGAATCAGGATTCAAATCACAAATAAAAAGTATCTTATATTTGAATTAGGATTCAAATCACAAATAAAAATAACTTTTATTTGAATCAAGATTCAAATCACAAATAAAGAGTACCTAAGTGAAATGTTCCCTTTTTGCGTAAAACGGCTAATTAGAAAGAACAATATATGTTCTCTGTCCCCTCCAAATATGGATTTGATATCTTTTAAACAGGCTTAGCAACATTAAAAAATGTTAGAGCTACATATGAGTACTTGTTATTTTTTTTCACATTATGATTTGTCGCTCATACGCTCGTACAGTATTTTTCTTTTACACTAACCGAAATAGCTATAAATGCTTATATTTTATTGCATTTTTCACCAGTTTCTGCTTCAGCAAAAATATTTCAACTAATTTTTTATAAATAATGTGAAATATTTTTTTAAAGTGTATGCAAAATTCTTAAAAGTTTTTTCTGAGAACTTTTAAATTTTTTTTTAGTACAATTAGTTGTTAATCATGCGCGAATGCCGACAAAATCCATCACCTTTTCTAGTTATCGAAGCAGCAGTGTATATCAAAAGTTGGGACCAAGAGCTTAACATCTTTTTTCGCAAAACGAATAACAACTTTAAATTAAGAACGTATTGCATTCTCAATTATACCTCTTCAGGAATAATATTAGCAGGTGAAAACTTTAATGAATTCTATTGTTCCTTTAGCCTTTGGAAGCCAAAAAAAGAAGAAAATTTAGAAGTTAACTGGATGTCTGTACCTTCCGCAACAATTAATCCAGAAAAAATGGAGGGGTGCTATAGCGCCTTGTGAAATAAGCCCTTTAAGGCCTTATTACACTATTGAATGTGAAATAAGGCCTTTATTTCAGAAAAGGCTTTATTACACTTCGAAAGAGAAATAAAGTCTTAAAGGCCTTATTGCTCTTTCATTTTTTTTAATGAAACAATAATATTCTAATTCTTTTTGTATTTTATTGAATAGTTACACACAAATTTCACGTTAACCAAAGTGGGAAACGTGGCACGCAGAAGGACATCACCGTGGCGGTAGCCACGGCTATGGCACACACCCGGAGTTGGATTGGCGTAGCCCAGGGTTATTTTTTTGAAGCGCGGCCGAAGGCCGCCAACGCGGAAAGGTGTTTTGCACATAAAAAACGTGGATCGGGCCTCCGTAACAATAATCCGAAGGGGAAAAGCAATATTTTGTTTCTGTGTAAAGTTAGTAATGAAAAACCGAAAATTGACCTGGGTCAGATCCCCAATTCGGGGCCCCATCCACGTTTTTTATGTGCAGAACACCTTTCCGCGTATGCGGCCTTCGGCTGCGCTTTAAAAAATAACCCTGGGCTACGCCATTCCAACTCCGGGTGTGTGCCATAGCCGTGGCTACCGCCACGGTGATGTCCTTCCGCGTGCCACGTTTCCCACTCTTCTCTCACGGGGTAATTTGTGATTATAACAACCACATGAAAAAGACAGAAAAATTGTGAACTTTAACTGCAAATATCTTGCAAAATTCTAAAAATATCGGATTTCCCCCTCCAGATTATTGTTACGGAGGTGAAGACGCGTCTATTGATACCTCTACCTAGATTTTTGGACGTGTATTAACACTTGACGTTGGATGGAAAGTACTACCCAAGGAAGAAATAATTATATGTTGTTTAGTTTTTAAGAAAAATGTGTTCTATTTAATGGTAAATAGTACAATTTTTATCACAATAAATGAAATAAAAATGCTTCAATTATTTACTTAAAATCGTGAAAATGGTCCGGTGGATGGCCGTGGGCGCGGGCCGCGGGCGCGAGCTTCGACGCGGATGTGTGCGGACGCACGAACCGGCGGACGCTTATGGGAGCGGGGACGGACGCACAGCCGGAAATCAAATCTTAGTGATAACCCCAATCATATCAGTAGTTGGTTGTCACTTATATTTAATAAAAAAAAAATAAGGCTTTATTGCACAATTGGGTAAATTTTTATAAAGGCTTTATTTCTCTTTCGAAGTGTAATAAAGCCTTTTTTGAAATAAAGGCCTTATTTCACTTTCAATAGTGTAATAAGGCCTTAAAGGGCTAATTTCACAAGGCGCTATTGCACCCCTCCAGAAAAAATTAATAGTCTAAAAGATTTAATGCAATATTTGGAAAAACAGATTCGGACTGGTATAAGATTCTTATAAATTACACAGCCCCACAAAAAAAAAAGTGGTATGTTCTCGGTAGGAGACAGGTCAATCCACATGTATTTCGGATCGCTGAACACGAATCCGTAGTCAGAATTCAAAAGTTAGCTCTTGTGTTTTGTTTGAAAATTGGGACCACAAAAATGAAGCTCAAGACGAGGATTTCTCCCCATAAGTCTAACGTCAAGTTAATGAACAACGTTTCGGAAAATAAGGCGGCATTTACATCTCATTGTAAAAATACTGGACATTATCCAGACTTTGATGATGTGGTCATATTACAAGAAGAGAAAAATTATAATAAACGATTTACTTTAGAAATGCTATACATCACAAATAACCCCAATAACATAAAAATGAATTTCAAACAAGATACTGACCAGCTGTCATACGTATATAGTGATTTAGTTATAAGACAACAAAAACGAAATCGTCCAAGTTGATAATTAACACAATGCCACATTTGATATAACACATCTAGGTTAGGTTAGGTTGCAAGGGCTGAGCCGAAACCACAAGGCAACTGCTCAATACTTAGGCCACCAAAGGGCCCATTGTAATACCCCGTACGGTCCTGAAGAAAGGACCCTTTCCCTGCCTACAACGGGTCGAACCACTTCGTGGAATAAATGAATTTCACTAGAGCTTTCATTCCACAGCTAGAGACCTCCGCAAGGTCAAGTAAGAAAGGTTTGCCAATGATGGCCAACCTACGCCTGCTAAGTGCTGGATACTGGCAGAGGAGGTGCTGGACACTCTCCTCCTCTTCAGCATGTCTACAGCTGCAACAGTAATTGAATGTCGTTGCCCCCATTCTTGCACCGTGCGTGCCTACTAAGCAATGCCCTGTCAGGGATGATAAAGATGATTTATGTATAGTCAGAAGCGCCTTTGTGCGCCCATTGTCATAGGAGGGCCATGTTAGCCTGGACGTCTCACACGATAAGATGACCGTCCATAGTTCATTTGCCCTTCTGATAGTGCTCGTGTTCACACGAAGCTTGAAAGTCGCCATGGGCATGCTTACCGAATCATTTCCTGGAAGGATGTGGTCGGTGGTGCCTCTTCTGGCCAACTCAACTGCCTTACAGTTGCCTTCAATATCCCTGTGCCCAGGTACCCAAATAAGGCTGATACTGAAGTGCTGAGCCATCTCGTTGAGAGATCTGCGGCATTCAGACCGACTTTGTATTGGCGACGAATGAGTCCAGGGCCTTTAAAACGGCCCGGCTGTCTGAGAAGATGAAAACCCGTTTGCCATCCTTGGGCATAGACCCGAGATTATTCACAGCCCTGTGTATAGCCAGCATTTCCGCTTGGTACACACTACATTAATCGGGAAGACGGAAGGAGATCGCTAAACCCAGATACGGTGAAAAGAAGCCTGCCCCCACCTTCCCGTCCAGCTGAACCATCCGTGAATATGTTGGTGGCACCCGGAACTGTATGTTGCCTGGTATTCCAGGCTTGCCGTGATGGTATATGCACTACATAGTTTTTATCGAAAACGTTCATTGGTGTAGAGTAGTCACTGACCAGAGACCTGTTTCCTTTATACATAGAGCGGTGATAACCGCAAATTCCTTTGCCACCAGGTCAAGAGGTGGCAGATGCAGCATTGTGTTAAGAGCTTCAATCGGAGCGGAGCTGAGAGGCCCGGTGATGCAGAGCTCCGAGCTTCGTTGAACCTTATGAAGCATGCCAAGATATGTGCTTTTCCCTAGTGCAGGCCACCAGACCAATACACCATAGAGAAGAATCGGGCGCACAATGGCTGTGTAAATCCAATAGACCACCCTAGGGGAGAACCCCCAGGTGGTACCAATTGCCCTCTTGCAGGTGAAAAGCGCTGATGATGCCTTTTTGGCTCGCTCGATTATATTATCAATCCAAAACAGCTTCCTGTCCAGAATAATTCCCAAGTATTTGACTTTATCGCTGAACGCTAAGGAGGTACCCCCAATTCTTGGCGGTGTCAGATCTGGTACTTTGTACTTTTTCGTGAAGATGACTAACTCGGTTTTATCCGGGTTAACTTCCAAACCTGCGGCCGTGGCCCAGTGAGATATTTTGCATAGTGCCCCTTCCATTAAGTTACAGAGAGTTTGCGGCAATTTCCCCCGCATAGTGACGCAGATATCATCTGCATACGCGATCACCTGGTGACCTTCCGATTCCATAAGACGTAGCAGTTGGTTGACGGTAACCACACAGAGTAGCGGCGAGAGAACGCCTCCCTGCGGGGTGCCTCTGCTGACTGGTCTGCCAATCGCGCTGCCGCCTAGCTCCGTTCTAATCTGCCTACGTGTAAGCAGATTATGTATAAACCCCAGCAGTCACGCATCAACCCCCAGACCCGTCAGCGCCGAGACAATGGCCTCCTAGAGTACGTTGTTGAAGGCACCCGCAATGTCAAGAAAAGCTACTAGAGCATACTCCTTGAGGTCAAGTAACCTTTCAATAACGGATACAAGTGAATGCAGGGCCGTGTCGGTCGACCTGCCCTTAGTATAGCCACGCAATAAAGCCGTCGCTACAATCTTCCTCCTGATGTAGTCCCCTAAGAGTCTTTCTAGTGCCTTAAGTAGAAAAGAAGATAAACTTATAGGCCTATAGAGGGTGTCTTTGATGGGGGTGATTGCGCCTTGCACCCACCAGCGCCACCCCAAAGCGTCGACTCGTAGGTGCGCATGCACCCTCCCCTCCCACATGTGGGGGTGGAGCCTCCTCGTGGTGACACCTGGTAACGCTTCGGCGGCGAATTCGAGCGGCGACCCCTTTCCCCACCCCCCCCGCAAAACCTTGTTCCCTTACTTTTCCACTTTCTCCTTTTCCCCCCTCCTTCCTTTCTGAAAGGGCTGGATCAAGGTGTCATACGACCCGTGCCGAGGATCAGCCTGGCTGGGGGCCCTTTCAAATAGCCCAGTCGCTAACGGAGTGCATGGAATACCGGGCGACCTTCGATGCTAACTAGCCTTACCTGGACATTGCGGATCTCTGTCCGGGCGGATCTTTCCATTTCTCCGCCACTCGTGGGCTTAAAGTATGAATGAATTAAATAAAAATAAAAACAACTAGTAAGGAAGTCTAAGTTCGGGTGTAACCGAACATTAAATACCTAGTAGTGATCTGTTGCGTTATCCCAATTAACTCAGGTCTATTTTAATACCTGAAAAGGTGGTATAAAACAACTGATTGTTTTCGATTAAAAACACTTCTGTTGTAAGTGGTAAATTAAATTATCACTAAATAACAAAATATAGGTATGAAATAAAAAAAAGGTATGAAAATAAAAAAAATTAATAAAAAAAAAGGCAATAGGGAGTTAACTACTTTCCCGTAAATCTTGCTTGTTTGTCATTCGATTTGCATAATTTTTGGCAGGAGTATACTACATACAATTGGGAAGCATCTCACTAACTTTCATTGAAATACCTTCTTGAAATTTCAAGCAATCGCTTTTGAAAATAACAGACCTTTTTTGCTGAAAAGTGGGCGGCGCCACGCCTACTTCAACAAAATCCACAACATTTTTTTGCAGTTTAGTTTTTCTTAAAAAGCTTATTAAGTGTGTAAAATCTTATATATATAACTTATACAGTTATGGAAATATCGCGATTTTAATTTTACAAAGAAATTTTTCAAAACTGTGTTCAAAAAGTGGGCGTGTCCGTTCACCGATTTCGTTTATTTTTACAGCAAAGAGTAACCTTTATATGTTGAACACTTTCTGTAAATATCGTTTCAATAAGTCAATTTTTACCGGAGTTATGGCATGGAAAGTTTTATGGAATAATCCCCCATAAAGGGGCGGGGCCACGCCCATTTTCCAAAAATTTTGTGTTTTCGACTTTCTTTCCCCACGAACACTTAAAAGGTGAAATAGAAATGATATACAGCTAGTTTAAGCAAAGTTATAGCATATTCAATATATCTATGATCCTTTTCAAAATCTTTCGTATAAAATTGGGCGTGGACCTAACCCGATTTCGATAAATTTTTTTCGAAATATTGCCTGTATTAATATAAATATGTGTGCTGAATTTCACTTTGCTATCTTGAGCGGTTTTGATTTATGATTAATAATATTTCCAAATTTGACTTAATCAAAAGTGGGCGGTACCACGCCCTATTTTAAAAATTTCTTCAAACATGTATTTTTTGCCTTAACGCTAAAGTGCGCACCAAATATTATCCTTATAGGTGTATTATGTACTGAATAACCACTCTTTTTGTATTTTCGAAAATATTATATATATAGAAAGTGGGCGAGGCTTTTAACCGATTTTGCCTATTTTCAATAGCGCTCCGAGATAAGTGAAAAGGAACCTACATACCAAATTTCATTGAGATATCTCAAGATTTACTCAAGTTATCGTGTTCACAGACGGACGGACGGACAGACGGACGGACGGACGGACGGACAGACGGACGGACGGACGGACGGACGGACATGGCTCAATCAATTTCTCTTTTCCTCCTGAACATTTTGATATATATAAGTCAATATCTATCTCGATTCGTTTATGCCGTTACATACTACCGTTAGGCGAATGAAGTTAATATACCTTGTGTGCGAAGCACTACTAGGTATAAAAACAAAAAGGAGAACGGCTCTCCAAACAAGACGCCGACTGGAGCTTGCTCCGCGAAGGCCACGGCTTAGCCGGGTCTTCAAAGACAAGCTGAGCGAACTGCTCAGCGTTTCGCTGCCGCTGCGGCAGCTAGACAAAGATGGACTGAGAGGACATCCAGCCGGACTCGTCCTATGGTCAGCACCTCTCTTGGAGGGGGCGCTGATCGGGAGGCTCAAAACGCAGCCGCCGTCCTTCCCTTGACCCCCATTGGTGGGCCTGTCACTCAGCGACTAGCGTCTGATGGGTCTGCTGGCGTAGGTTCTGGGGATGTGGGGACAGCTGGTGTTGGGGCCAAGGACACACTTCGAAGTAGAGCCGAGAGTTCATCCAGCTTGAGCAGCCCTGGTGGCGGTTCCAGGGATGCGGGGGGGGCCAGTGCTAAGGCTACGGGGCAGGTGGTGAGGTCGGCAAGGAAGTCTAACCACCAGGACAAGCGCACGGCTGCTCGGATACTACGCAGAAACGCCACCTCACCGATAAGGGAGAGGGATGTCTCTGCGGAGGACTGGGCGAAGGTGCAGCGCGAACTTGAGTGGGCAAGGCGTACCTTACCGAACTTCCGCGATGACTGGGTCGACGAGAGTGATGCAACCTCGAAACGACAGCGGTCTATGGAGGAAACAAACCCATCGGTACCGAAAAGGGCCAAAACGCAGGGAGGCTGGACACGGTCTTTCGCCAAGATCGCCAAGGATCGGAAGATCATTGGCGTCATTGATGAGAGTAGCGCAGACGGTAGGATCCCGAAACAGCAATGGAAGTGGATCGAAGCCGCGCTCGCTACGGTGGCCGTTAAGATCATTAAAGACAACCCCGGTCCACTGCCATCTTTCAATGATGCAGGGTGGTTCCAGGGGAATGTCAAACTAATTGCCTGTGATGATGCCAGGTCGGCGGCACTGTACAAGGCCGCCGTTGGTTTGATAGGGGAGGTGTACCCGGGTGCGCGGCTCAAGGCGGTCGATGCGCGGGATATTCCCTCGAGGCCGAGAGCCAGAGCCTGGAAATTCTCCAGGTCTACAACCCGGGTGTAGTAACCCCGAACTGGAAAGTGGTGAACATCGAAAAGACAGAGAAGGCCACGATGCAGATCGTCCTGCTGCTCGACAGCGCAAGCGTCGGTGCACTGTCGAGGCAAGAATACAAGGTGAGCTACGGCTTCAAAAGCATCAGTCTTCGTATTTACAAGGCTGACGTGGAGTCCCTTGTAAATCTTGAGGCTCTAGAGGCGGGTGAACCCCCCAGCGAAGACGAAATGGAGGTGGATGAGGCGAAGACGCCGGAACCCTATGCTTACGACTCATCGAGCTCGGACGGTGCCTGGCTCTCAGGGGGGTGTACACCGAGAGTCAGCTTCTGAGCGATGGTGAGTCGGATGTAACGCTCACGGAGGAGAGCGCCAAAAAATTATGATGAGGGTCCTCCAAATAAACCTTCATCATTCTAAAGCAGCTTCAGCTGCGCTTCTACTGCGCCTGTCCTCAGGTGTGGTAGATCTCGTTCTAGTCCAGGAGCCATGGATCACTGGTGAAAGGATCTGTGGGTTGGGGACGCCTGGTTACAAGCTTATGTGCGCTCATAACAAGGGTAAGCCACGAACATGTATTCTAGCTAAGTCTACTCTTAATGTTTTTCTTCTTCCGCAATGTAGTGATGGAGGTCTGACAGCGATCAGCGTCGAGGGGACGGGTAGGAGGTGCACGTTTGCGTCCTTCTATCTCGCCCATCATCACCAGGGCTCATTACCACCATATAACTTCCGGGAACTCGTGAGGCAGTCAAACCGGCGGGATGAAATGCTTGTACTCGGAGGTGACGCAAATGCCCATCATGCGCAGTGGGGCAGCACGGATAAAATTACAGGGGTGAGTCTCTGTATGATTATCTTCTAGGTACAAATCTTGGTATATGTAACAGGGGAAGCGATCCCACCTTTATCACTAGAAACAGGGAGGAGGTCCTTGACATCACCCTAGTCACGGACTCCTTCAGTGATCAAATCGAATCTTGGAAGGTTCTTAGCGAACACTCCTTCTCGGATCATAGGTACATTAGCTTCAATGTATCGCAAACACCCACTAGACCTAAGGTTGTTAAAAAGGTTAGAAGAACAAACTGGGGCTTTTCTTGAAAGATTGTTGTTAAAAATCTGCCAGACAGGGTACAAACCCCGACTAACAATTCCGAGCTTGACGGGCTCGTAAACAATTTCAGTCAGCTCTGCAGGACTGCGTTAGATAGGGCCTGCCCAAACAGGAGGGCGGCGAAAACCAGCAAACCACCTTGGTGGTCGTCTAATCTCGAGGAGCTTAGGAAGTCCAGTAGGGCGGCTTTTAACAAAGAAAAATATGACGGTCATGAGGAATGATGGGCGGACTATAAGGCGAAACTTAGCAATTATAAGAAAGCTATCCGTAAGGAAAAGCGATCATCTTGGGACGATTTCTGCAGCCAGATTGAAACCACATCTGCCGCCTCCCGTTTAAGGAAGGTGTTATCGAAATCCCCAACCCAGTTAAGCTATGTCCAAAAGCCTGATGGGCGTTGGACGGAGACATGCACAGAAACCATAAGCTTGCTCATGGATACACATTTTCCGACATGCGAAGCTGCGTCTCAAAATTTCGCTGGCGGAGGGCTACCCTCTGATCAACTATTAAAAGAAATCGTAGATGATCGAAAGCTAGACTGGGCCTTATCTACCTTCAAACCATATAAATCACCGGGCCCAGACGGAATATTCCCGGCTCTGCTTCAATACACTGCCTCAATTATTAAACCCTGGTTAAAGACGATGTTTCTAAGTTGTCTGAGGCTCAAATATGTACCTAAATCGTGGAGGGAAGTCAGCGTGGTCTTTATCCCTAAAGCAGGGAAACCCTCTCACACAAAGCCAAAGGACTACAGGCCAATAAGCCTGTCCTCTTTCCTGCTTAAAACATTTGAAAGGCTCCTGGAGGACTACATCCGGAGGCTGATTGACCCATCGTCTCTATCGCATGCCCAGCATGCCTATACCAAAGGCAGGTCAACCGACACTGCCTTGCACCCACTGGTGTCAGTCATTGAGAGGTCGCTTGACCTCAAGGATTATACACTTGTGACTTTTCTCGACATAGCGGGCGCCTTTAACAACGTCGTTCCAACTGCAATCACCTCGGACCTAACGGCCCTACGGGTGGACGCGTGCGTGGTGGAACTTATCTA
Organism: Sphenella marginata; assembly: GCA_951509765.1. NCBI lineage: Eukaryota > Metazoa > Arthropoda > Insecta > Diptera > Tephritidae > Sphenella > Sphenella marginata. The sequence goes on from OX608078.1 coordinate 102,271,158, forward strand.
CAATCTGCTTACGGATAGGCGGATTAAAACGGAGCTATGCGGAAGCGAAGTCCACAGGCTTGCTAACCGAGGCACCCCTCAGGGTGGCGTTCTCTCTCCACTTTTGTGGCTGGTTACTGTAAACCAACTTTTACGTCTCATGGAATCAGAAGGTCATCAATTGATCGCGTATGCTGATGACATCTGTGTCATTGTTAGAGGAAAATTCCCACAAACCCTCTGTAATTTAATGGAAGGGGCACTATCCACAATATCATCTTGGGCTATGAGCTCTGGCCTGGAAGTGAACCCTGAAAAAACCGAGTTAGTTCTCTTTTCAAGGAGGTACAAGATACTAAACATAATACCACCAAGAATCGGGGGCACGTCTCTAGTTCTGAGCGATAAGGTTAAGTACTTGGGGGTTATTCTAGATAGAAAACTGCTCTGGAATGACAACATAATGGATATATCAAGGAAGGCAAGAGGTCAATTGGTGCCTCCTGGGGGTTCTCCCCTAAGGTGGTACACTGGGTGTTTACGGCCATTGTACGCCCGATTCTCCTATATGGCGTTTTGGTCTGGTGGCCTGCACTGACCAAAAGTACCTATCTTAAAGTGCTGCAAAAAGTACAAAGAAGTTCGGAGCTATGTATAACAGGGGCTCTCTGTTCTACTCCCACCGAAGCACTAAACACAATTCTTTACCTGCCACCCCTTGACCTTGTGGCGAGGGAGGTATCTGTTATCTCGGCTCTACGCATACGGGAAACGGGTATCTGGTCAAATGGAACTTGCGGGAATGCCACCATTCTGGGTACAGGCGCCCCAGTCCCCATACCAGCAGTCACTGACTACTGCACATCAAGGAACGTATTCCTCAAGAACTACACAGTGTTAATACCAACGCGACAAGACTGGGATAGTAGGCAGCATACCGTCCCGAACGCTGTAAACTTTTTACCGATGGCTCTAAGCTTGACGGGAAGGTTGGAGCGGGCATCTTCTCACCGGATCTGGGGCTAGAAGTCTCTTTCCGCCTTCCGGATCACTGCAGTGTATACCAAGTGGAAATGCTGGCAATACACAGAGCCGTAAGTAATCTGGATACTATACCCCGTGATGGCAAACGGGTCTTCATTTTCTCAGACAGCCAGGCTGCACTTAAGGCCCTGGGCTCATTCGTCGACAACTCAAAGTCGCTCACTGAATGCCGCAGATCTCTTAACGAGATGGCTCAGCACTTCAGTATCAACCTTATATAGGTACCTGGACACAGGGATATTGAGGGTAACTGCAGAGCGGACGAGCTGGCCAGGAGAGGCACCACCGACCGCATCCTTCCTGGAAATGATTCGGTAGGTATACCTATGGCCTCTTTCAAGCTCTGTGTGAGCACGAGCACTATAAGATCTGCAAATGAAAAATGGTCGGGAATCTCAACTTGCGAGATATCCAGGCTAACCTGGCCTTCTTATGATAGAGGGCGCACTAGGGAGCTTCTTACCCTAAACAAACCTACGGTAGCATCACTGACAAGGGTTATAACGGGGCACTGCCTAATTGGCACTCACGGTATCAGATTGGGGGCGACAACCTTCGACTACTGTCGCAGTTGTAGATGTATCGAGGAGGAGGAGAGTGTCCAGCACCTCCTGTGCCAGTGTCCTGCACTTGGCAGGCGGCGGTTAGCCTTTATAGGGCAACCATTTCTAGTAGACCTCTCGGAAATCTCTAAATGTGAGGTCAAGGCTATAGCTAAATTCATTGTCGCCACGAAGTGGTTCGATCACCATGTATAGGCAAGGAATGGATTCGCTTGTTTTTCGAGTCCGTATAGGGTATCACAACGGGCCTACTGGTGGCCTAAGTGTCGGGCCGTTACCTTGTGGTTTCGGTCCTACCCTCGTAACCTAACCTAACCTATAGGCCTATAGTCATTTGGTTTCGAGTGTGATGACTTCCCTGCTTTGGGGATAAAAACCACGTTGACCTCCCTCCATGATGTTGGTATAAAATTTTGCCTTAGACAGCTTTCGAACATCCCCTTAATCCAGGGCTTAATAAGTTCTGTAGTATGCTGGAGCTGAGCCGGAATAATTCCAGTCTATCTTATTAACATCTGTGATTTCGCTTATAAGCTGATCAGTAGGTGACCCACTGCTGACAACATTTGAAGACACACCCGCGCATATCGGGAGGTGTGTGTCCATAAGCAAATTTATGGTTTCCATAGTGGAGTTCGTCCACTGCCCATCGGGCTTTTGAACGTAGCTTAGCTGAGTTGGGGATTTGGATAGAACCTTCCTTAAGCGGGAGGGCGCGGATGTAGATTCGATCTTACCACAGAAATCCACCCAAGAAGATTGCTTTTCCTTACGGAGTGCTTTTTTATAAGAATCTAGATTTGCTTTGAGGTAGTCCATGCGGATTCATGCCCATCATGTTTGGCTTTGTTGAAGGCCGCCCTGCAAGACGTCCTAAGCTTGTCGAGATCAGACGACCACCACGGTGGTTTGTGCGTTTCCCTAACTTTCCTAGCCGGACAGGCCCTATCCAGAGCAGTCCTACAAATGTCACTGAAATTAGTTACGAGTAATTCCAGCTCCTCTTTGGGTAGAATTTTACCTAGGATCTTCTTGTAGTAGCCCCAGTTTGTTCTTCTAAAATTTTGAATATACCTAGGGCCGGTATACGCATCTGATATTGAGAAACTAATATACCTATGGTCAGAGAAGGAGTGCTGTTTTAGAACTCTCCAAAAACTATCTTGTCACTGAAAGAGTCGGAGACCAGGGTTAAGTCAAGGACCTCCTCGCTGTTCCTCGTGATGAAATTGGGGTCATTTCCCCTGTTACATGTACTTAGATTAGTACCTAGGAGATAGTTAAATAAGGACTTATCCCGATCATTTGTGTCACTGCTGCCCCACTGGGCATGGTGAGCGTTGGCATCGCCTCCAAGTATTATAGTGTCATTTTGCATATTCGCAGTTCTCACGAACTCTTTGAAATTAATAGGTAGCAGAGAGCCCTGGTGATCATGTGCTAGGCAGAAGGAGGCGAACACGAGTCTCATTTCCCCTGTTACATGTACTTAGATTAGTACCTAGGAGATAGTTAAATAAGGACTCATCCCGATCATTTGTGTCACTGCTGCCCCACTGGGCATGGTGAGCGTTGGCATCGCCTCCAAGTATTATAGTGTCATTTTGCATATTCGCAGTTCTCACGAACTCTTTGAAATTAATAGGTAGCAGAGAGCCCTGGTGATCATGTGCTAGGCAGAAGGAGGCGAACACGAGTATCCTTCCCAGCACCTCGACGCAAACCACTGTCATATCCCCATCACTAAAATTGGGTAGAAGAAATACATTAAGAGTAGACTTAGCTAGTATACAAGTGCGAGGCTTACCCTTATCTTTAGCGCTGTAGACCTTGAAAGCTGGCGTCCGCAAACCACAGAACCGACGCTTGCGCCGTCGAGCAGCAGGACCACTTGCATGGTGGCCCGGGCGGATTTCTCGACCTTGACCACCTTCCAATTTGTAGTCGGTAAAGCGGGGTTGTATACATGGAGCAGCTCCAGGATATCAGCTGGGTCCGATGGCGTCACTGGGACCCAGACTCTAGCCCTTGGTCGTGAGGGGATATCACGCGCCTCCACTATCTTAAGGCGCGCCCCCTGGTAAACCTCGCCAAGCCTCATAACGGCGTCTTTGTACAGCTCTACCGACCTGGAGTCATCGGAAGGTCGCCGCCGTAGCGTTACCAGGTGCCACCACGAGGAGGCTCCAGCCCTACATGAGGGAGGGAAGGTGCAAACGACACCTACGAGTCGACGATTTGGGGTGACGCCGGAACATCCACGTTTTTTCTGTGCAGAACACCTTTCCGCGTAGGCGGCCTTCGGCCGCGCTTTAAAAAATAACCTTGGGCTACGCCATTCCAACTCCGGATGTGTGCCATAGCCGTGGCTACCGCCACGGTGATGTCCTTCCGCGTGCCACGTTTCCCACTCTTCTCTCACAGGGTAATTTGTGATTACAACAACCACATGAAAAAGACAGAAAAATTGTGAACTTTAACTGCAAATATCTTGCAAAATTCTAAAAAATATCGGATTTCCCCCTCCAGATTATTGTTACGGAGGTGAAGACGCGTCTATTGATAGCTCTACCTAGATTTTTGGACGTGTATTAACACTTGACGTTGGATGGAAAGTACTACCCAAGGAAGAAATGACGAACCGGCGGACGCTTATGGGAGCGGGGACGGACGCACAGCCGGAAATCAAATCTTCGTGATAACCCCAATCATATCAGTAGTTGGTTGTCACTTATGTTTAATAAAAAAAAAATAAGGCTTTATTGCACAATTAGCTAAATTTTTATAAAGGCTTTATTGCTCTTTCGAAGTGTAATAAAGCCTTTTTTGAAATAAAGGCCTTATTTCACTTTCAATAGTGTAATAAGGCCTTAAAGGGCTAATTTCACAAGGCGCTATTGCACCCCTCCGGAAAAAATTAATAATCTAAAAGATTTAATGCAATATTTGGAAAAACAGATTCGGACTGGTATAAGAATACTATATTTACTAGCGCAATACACACTGATTCTTATAAATTACACAGCCCCACAAAAAAAGTGGTATGTTCTCGGTAGGAGACAGGTCAATCCACATGTATTTCGGATCGCTGAACACGAATCCGTAGTCAGAATTCAAAAGTTAGCTCTTGTGTTTTGTTTGAAAATTGGGACCACAAAAATGAAGCTCAAGACGAGGATTTCTCCCCATAAGTCTAACGTCAAGTTAATGAACAACGTTTCGGAAAATAAGGCGGCATTTACATCTCATTGTAAAAATACTGGACATTATCCAGACTTTGATGATGTGGTCATATTACAAGAAGAGAAAAATTATAATAAACGATTTACTTTAGAAATGCTATACATCACAAATAACCCAAATAACATAAAAATGAATTTCAAACAAGATACTGACCAGCTGTCATACGTATATAGTGATTTAGTTATAAGACAACAAAAACGAAATCGTCCAAGTTGATAATTAACACAATGCCACATTTGATATAACACATCTAGGTTAGGTTAGGTTGCAAGGGCTGAGCCGAAACCACAAGGCAACTGCTCAATACTTAGGCCACCAAAGGGCCCTTTCCCTGCCTACAACGGGTCGAACCACTTCGTGGAATCAATGAATTTCACTAGAGCTTTCACTCGACAGCTAGGGACCTCCGCAAGGTCAAGTAAGAAAGGTTTGCCAAGGATGGCCAACCTACGCCTGCTAAGTGCTGGACACTGGCAGAGGAGGTGCTGGACACTCTCCTCCTCTTCAGCATGTCTACAGCTGCAACAGTAATCGAATGTCGTTGCCCCCATTCTTGCACCGTGCGTGCCCACTAAGCAATGTCCTGTCAGGACCCTAACTAAGGATGATAAAGCTGATTTATGTATAGTCAGAAGCGCCTTTGTGCGCCCATTGTCATAGGAAGGCCATGTTAGCCTGGACGTCTCACACGATGGGATGACCGTCCATAGTTCATTTGCCCTTCTGATAGTGCTCGTGTTCACACGAAGCTTGAAAGTCGCCATGGGCATGCCTACCGAATCATTTCCTGGAAGGATGTGGTCGGTGGTGCCTCTTCTGGCCAACTCAACTGCCTTGCAGTTGCCTTCAATATCCCTGTGCCCAGGTACACAAATAAGGCTGATACTGAAGTGCTGAGCCATCTCGTTGAGAGATCTGCGGCATTCAGACCGACTTTGTATTGTCGACGAATGAGTCCAGGGCCTTTAAAACGGCCCGGCTGTCTGAGAAGATGAAAACCCGTTTGCCATCCTTGGGCATAGACCCGAGATTATTCACAGCCCTGTGTATAGCCAGCATTTCCGCTTGGTACACACTACATTAATCGGGAAGACGGAAGGAGATCGCTAAACCCAGATACGGTGAAAAGAAGCCTGCCCCCACCTTCCCGTCCAGCTGAACCATCCGTGAATATGTTGGTGGCACCCGGAACTGTATGTTGCCTGGTATTCCAGGCTTGCCGTGATGGTATATGCACTACATAGTTTTTATCGAAAACGTTCATTGGTGTAGAGTAGTCAGTGCGTACTGGTATTGGGACAGGGGCGTTTGTGCCCGGGGTTGTTGCGTGTCCACTGGCCCTACCTGACCAGAGACCTGTTTCCTTTATACGTATAGCGGTGATAAATTCCTTTGCCACCAGGTCAAGAGGTGGCAGATGCAGCATTGTGTTAAGAGCTTCAATCGGAGCGGAGCTGAGAGGCCCGGTGATGCAGAGCTCCGAGCTTCGTTGAACCTTATGAAGCATGCCAAGATATGTGCTTTTCCCTAGTGCAGGCCACCAGACCAATACACCATAGAGAAGAATCGGGCGCACAATGGCTGTGTAAATCCAATAGACCACCCTAGGGGAGAACCCCCAGGTGGTACCAATTGCCCTCTTGCAGGTGAAAAGCGCTGATGATGCCTTTTTGGCTCGCTCGATTATATTATCAATCCAAAACAGCTCCCTGTCCAGAATAATTCCCAAGTATTTGACTTTATCGCTGAACGCTAAGGAGGTACCCCCAATTCTTGGCGGTGTCAGATCTGGTACTTTGTACCTTTTCGTGAAGATGACTAACTCGGTTTTATCCGGGTTAACTTCCAAACCTGCGGCCGTGGCCCAGTGAGATATTTTGCAAAGTGGCCCTTCCATTAAGTTACAGAGAGTTTGCGGCAATTTCCCCCGCATAGTGACGCAGATATCATCTGCATCAACGACAATTTGCGGAGCATTATCGGTCATACAGTGATACAACAATTAATAAGGAACTTGTTCCATTTCGTGGTCGAGTTTCGTTTCGTCAATATATCCCGTTAAAGCCAACAAAATACGTTATAAAAATATTTTGGGCGAAACCAGCTATCCGTTGTATGGTATACAGTTTGATAGGTCTGCACCTTGGGGTGAATCGAAGTTTCTCGCGTGAAAACTGTTCTCCTGACCTATATTGCTAAAGCCAACAAAAATGTTTTTACGATGGATCAAATGCTGGAAAATTACAAATGCAAAAAAAAAATCGCATCGAGAGCTAGTGGCTCTATTTTTAATATAGTGGATGTAATGGCGTTAGCTGCATTCTGTATTTATCGGGAAAATGATGATAGGAGTCGTCGGACTTGCTAGTGGATTTACCACTGCATCTATATTTGTCAGCAAGTACCAAAAATAACGGAATTCCCGGAAACTTTGCTTACTTTGTAAACGTATAGTATGCCAGGAGCACTCTCAATCTATTGTTAAATGTGTCATGTGCAGGGAATAAAGTTTTTAACGCCCATACCCTAATATTTTTTCATATCTATGTAGCTTCCAAATTGGTTTTTACTATTGGTCACCCAGGTGGCTACGTCGGCCAAAACAAGTATATAATTTTTCAGCCTGTAATATTTGGCTATGAATACGTTCTTAAAACATTGTTTGTGGAGTGGTCGGTGGTATTTTCCCCCGGGCCCGGAGTTTTCGAAGGAGCCCGTATTTTTCAAGAAATTAAGTGAATAGTTAAATTAGAATTCTTATGAAAGTCGATTAATTTAAACATTTATTTGAAAGTTGTAATAACCGATAAAGCACGTTCATGAGTGCGTGTACAAAAAAAAGTTAGGTACATTTGCAAAAACTGGAAAAATGTAATAAGAGCAAGAAATATCGATAAACAGAATATTTCTTATAACATTAATGAAGGATAAAATTACCGAGTCAACTGTAGATGCTAAAAGCGGCGACACCTGTTTGTCACATTCAATAACCAGCTACACTTACGTCCGAATAATTACATCTCTGATTAGTCGATTAAGCAACCCTACGAATGCAACCTGTCAAATTCAAATTGTTATAGTTTCGGTTTGAAAATCGCACCGGCAGTCGCGAATATTAAATGCAAAGAAATTTTCGGGCACTATAACAACATTTGTTTAGTATTTATTATCAGAAATCGTGGAAAAGTATTTTTAAAGTTTAAAAATTGATGCAGTATTTGAAACTTTTACGTAGAATAGGGCCCCACCCTTTTTACCCTGGGCCCGTATTTCCTCTCGGCGGCCCTGCGGGTGACTCGTCGGCCGAACTAGGGCTAAAGGAGTTCAAGGTAGGGAGCTGAAAATTGGTATAGAGCTAAACGATATCGAAACCATTCCTACGCATAAAAGTGGGAGTTATCGTAAAAGGGGGGCGGCACCTCCCATAGAAACTAAATTTTTCAAGCTGAATATCTATAAAAGATTTTAAGGTTGCGACGGGAAAATTTATCAGGAGATTAATGATATCGATAGCTCTATGTGGCGTGTTCCCATGTAGAAAAACCGTCCTGGCTATTTATTTACACTTCGGCATAGAAAACTAAAAATTCTGTGTATCGTGTAGCCTTGAACTGAATACTAAAATTATATATTTTTGAAGTTGTATACACAATGAAGTAGTGAAAAATCGTTAATTTTCTATTAAAAATAATACCGGTGAAATACCAATTTTTGAAATGAAATTAATAAAAAAATATATGCATTTTGGGCAGAACGGAGTTTGCCGGGTCAGCTAGTATTATATAAATATGAAATCTTAAAGTATATTATTGATTTAGAAAGGGTCCCTAACTACATACTTACATCTCGAGCAACGCCGTTTAGTACAATATAAACAAAAAGTACACTACCAACAATAATCCGTCGTGCGCAGTAAGCAATGCCGTCAGGTGGCAGTGACTGCTCAGTATTATGGTACAGAATAATAATATATCTATTATTAAATAATATTTGGATATATTTAAATTGTTAGCTTACTGCTGTACCCGGCTGGAAGAATCATCGAGGAACTATTTGCACCTGTACGACAAGAATCCGAACACAGTACCATATTGTTGCCAACTTCTACCCCAACACCAGTCGACGCTTGCGGCAATTGAAATGTGCTACTTTCATACGCTCCATAACTTTCCGTCTTTATGTGGCTGACATTAGTTGATAGCAAATCGCTATTTCGATCATCAAGAATAGATGCTGTGCAAAGAGTTCAATTTATATTTTTATAAGTAAACAATATGTGTAGCTGGGTTGGTTACATTGTATCGGCCCCTTCATTATAAAAGCACTCGCTTGTAACTTTCCTTTGATAGCCAATAGGGTGCAAAAACTAATTGAACAATTGCGGCAGTGGTGTTTCATGGAGCGGCCGTGGCTCAGAAACACCGCGGTCAAATTATGATTTTAAGTAAAAAAAAAAAATATTCTTTATAAATAGTGGCCTGTTTATTTGGTGAAAAGTCATAATTAAAAATTATTGTTTCCTTTTAATACTGTGAGGGGTTGTGAAATTCTGGGGTGGTCGTTATGTTTGTCGTTATGTTTTCCCCTCGATGATAGTTGGAGACGATTTTAAAATCGAAGACAACCTCTGAACCCCAAAACTCATTATCCGGTGCATGCACATAGAGGTGGGTGACTTGATGTGTGATTGAAAGATCGCTAAAAATGGCATTAGGGCGGCACATTTTTCTGTAAGAATTTAGGCCGGTCCCTTGCGATACGCAAACTCAGGACCCACCGCCACGATATCCGACCACGTCCTCTTAAATCTACAGTCTTACGCTAGAACGTCTTTATTTCGTATATTTATAACATCGACAATGTCGCCAATTGGGTATCAACGTAGATTTGGTCACACTATTTAGTAAGCAGTAAGCGGTGCCAACTCGCGCACATCGGATTTTCGTTCATGCCACACCATTGCATCAATATTTACCGCTTTCCCGTAGGCAATGATCCAGTGCCGGATAAAAATTTAACATGCAAATGCAACAACAACGAATATCTGTATCACAATTTGTTGTTGGATTTGCTTGTTAAATTTTTAATCGGCTCTGGATCATTGCCCACAGGAAAACGGCAATTTTAGTGGTAGTTGCATTGTACAATACCTTGCAAAAAACCGAAATAGTCCGTTTCATACTCCATAGAGTAATCCTTAAGGAGTATCGGAGTAGTCCAACACTTATCATCACATTTACATGGCGATGGCCTTTAACTCTATATACCACCTACATGAGAGTACTTTCAAAATACTCACATTGGATTACTCTATGGAGTATTCAACAGCAAAGCGATAGTGGGAGTAGGCGGTCCTCAAAAAGAACACCTAGTCCCTCTCTCGGCTTACTGCAAAGTACTCTATAGAGTAATCTTTTGGCACCATTTTCAAAGTACCCTCACGTAGGTGCTTCCTTAGACTATTCAGCGGGGTGGTCCGACATTGATTAGGTGATTCAATCACTGGACATGACCTTATAAATTTGACCACCTTTTTGTATGAGTGAGGATAAATGTACTCCGATACTCCAAGGTTTTTTTTACAGGGTACATGCATTTGTGGAAAACGCATACATACATGCTCACAATTTTTCGAATAAAATATGGTAGAATGGAAGGTGGGAAGCAAAGACAAATTCATTGCACATTGTTTTTCTGAAGTAAAGAAATATGTGTACAATAATTTTTACTTCGTGTTTTTCGGTAACCGCGGTAAGGTCATCTTTAATGGTAGGTACTTGTGTTATTTTTAACAAAAAAAGATTGGAATGCGGAATGGAGCTGCAACGATAAAGGATGGACCTAATAAGTATGTACCTATAATATTCGAGTGAATACTATCCGAATAAACGAATAAAAATATTCATTTCAATACTATTCTAATTATTTACACTTACATTCACTTATGTCAAATATATCTATAATTATGACATTACGGTTTTATTCTCCATGGCTTTTCCATTTTTAGTATCGCTCTCTCAATGTAATTCTAGCTTAAGGCCAGTGTTGGGCAAATCAACTAATATATTCAATCAATTGATCAATCATGATTAATTTAGTCATGACTAATTTAATCATAACTAACGAGATCAATCATTAGTCATGACTAAATTCGTTAGTCGCAAATCATCAATCATTAGTTTTAATCATGAATGTATGACTAAGCTCGGTGCACAGGTGTTGGTACACTACTGACCGAAGTCTCAGAATAAAGTACTGAAATAATTAGGTTCGGAAATTAAAAAATTTTTGACTCTGCATACAAAATATTAATGTTTGTATAGAAAGGCCACATTTTTTTTTTCGACAAAAAATTTCTTCGGGACGTTACTTATTACTTCTTATTAGTTAGAACAACTAAACAATAATATACATCTTTATACCAGAGCATATGTACATACATAAATGATTTCAATTCAGATTCCGGTAGCGACAATTAATCGATTTCTCCGAGAAGAAAGGCTGAAATATTAATGACACATTTTTTTTAGCGAAGAAAGCCGAGATTTATCTCAGTTAAATCGCTACCCACTAATAAAAAATTTATTTTTAACGTATAATACTCCTATGCCATCGTCTGGACCTGTCGAAAGGATGTTTTCATTTGCTACAATGATAAATCTTCCAAAAAATCATAAACTATCAGATGACATGTTTGAGTACAGAGTTGTTATGAAGAATAATTGAAATTATTTTAAGAATTAGATTCTGAAACTGGCCTATGTGTGCCTTTACGACAGCCACTTCAACCTAACCTAACCTCAGTAGAATAAATAAATTGGCCTAGTGCGTGTTGGACTCCAAAACACGGTTAAAAATCACGATTGTTGTATGGGAGCTCTTAACCTGATCTACCTCCATGAAGAAATTCTTCCCGAAAACGAAAAGAATTTTCTGACTCTGTCCCCATACAAAATATGCGACTCGGCAGCCAATTTTGTGTGGAGATGTCAAAAATTCTTTTAATTTCCGAGAAAAATTTCTTTGAGGACTTTGCTCAGGAGGATTGTCTGAGTTTTAAGTTTTCTGGGGCTGTACCTTACACCCTGTATCAAACGATTGATTTTCTCTTAGTGCCTTACGAGTATTTTACCACCAAAAAATACTGAATTTTACACTAAAACACCAAAGTCTAACCTAACCTACAGTAACGTTTTGTGTGCAATTCAGAATTTTTTTTTAGATGCAGAAAACTATTTTACTTTTCCTGGTATTAAAAAATATCAATCATAAATAAATAAGCATGATCCAGATATGTTCTGTTTCATCTGCGGTCAATTTATTGTTAAAAGTATGAGACGTGTGTTTTCAAATCCTTTGAAAGTTACATACTATAAGTGTTTTGGAATTGAGCCTAAAAACCATGGACACCGAACACTGTGTGCACCACATGCCGAGTCGAATTGATTTCTTCGGAAACCTTTGTTCCGGTTACGGAACGTTGTAAAAATTAGGATTTTGTTCCCTTTTAATGCATAGCTGACTAATTTCTGAAACTATCTATTTAGGCGACGTGTGAAATGTATTACACCAATGAAGTGGAGGGAACCAACTTGCCATTCAACGGACTGCTATATTTGTACTACAAAAGTACTTGGGGTTGGAAAGTCCAGAAAAGTAGCCTATGCGAGCGTATCTACAGTGTCATTACCAGAACTAATTTCAACAGAAGCGACATTGCCAGAATCAAATTTAACTTTAGTTCCGGCTCCAGTTTCATTGTCTGATTACGCGGCATCATGTTGTACTGAATTTCAAACGGAAAACGAAAGAAATTCTTTGTCACAAGCACAACTCAATGATTGGATAAGGGATTTGGAATTGTCAAAGGAAAAGGCCGAACTACACGCCTCTCGAATGCAACAATTTAAATTTGTTTCATCCGATGTTAAGGTAACATATTATAGAACTCGTCACGAAGAATTTGCCAAGTACTATACGAAGGAGGACAGTGTTTGTTACTGCAAAGACATTGCTGGTCTATTCAAACAATTTGGTGAACCATATGATTCAAAAGAGACGGCAATAAATTAAGTTTAAAGGCCGTATTATTGCATATTGGCAACCAAAAGCCATCTATCCCGATCGCGCATGCAGTAAATACGAAGGAAACATGTGAGATAATGCAAAAATTGCTCAAGTTAATCAAACACGAAGAACATGATTGGAAAATATGTGCCGATCTTAAAGTTGTTGGAATGCTATGTGGTCTACAAAGTGGATACACAAAATCGACAGCCACACTGCAAAACCCCGTAAGTCACTATTTTTCCAAAAATAAGGTTCTGAGCCTTTCCCATAGATCGTGCTATTTCGCACATTAAAATTCAGTCAAAATCGGGTTACAACTTTCCGTTTCTTTCCAGTGGTGAAATGAAATAACCGTCGCTCATATACATATGTTGTAATTATCACAGTTTTTTCCCTCTCCTGAAAACTTTTTGGTTTTGAACATACAGGGTTTTGCAGTGTGGCTGTCGAAATACTGTTGCTTTCTATGACCACTACATCATAAAGGATTGGCCAGAACGAATAGAGTTTCAAGTTGGGGTAGATAACATAAAATACTCTCCACTTATAAAGAAGGAAAAAATAATTCTACCTCCGCTCCACATCAAGCTCGGCCTTATCAAAAACTTTGTGAAGGCTTTGGACAAAGAAGGCGAAGCTTTTCATCATTTGAAGACAATCTTCCCAGAGATTTCAGAAGCAAAAATAAAGGAAGGGATTTTTGTGGGACCGCAAATAAGGAAAATGATGCCCAATAACCATTTCAAAGAACTATTGTCACCAGTGGAGGCAGCAGCGTGGGATTCTTTTGAAAAGGTCGTTACTTCTTTTTTAGGCAAACACAAAAGTCCTAACTACGAGATGATAGTGAACGACTTAATCAAAAACTATGCGGAAATGGGTAAATAAAAAAACATATTATAATAAATTATATATTACATAAATTTACATGAGAATATATGTATAGCCATAAATCTGAATTCATCGTCCAGTTCCGAACAAACAAGAACGGGAAAAATATAAACAAAAACTTTGTTCTGAATTGAAAGATAAATCCAGCCTAAGAAAATTATACATACACTAATGTGTCACTTATGTATTTATCTAATTTACTTTTTTATTTTCTTTCAGGAGTAAATATGTCTTTAATAATTCATTTCTTACACTCCCACTTAAATTTTTTCCCGCAAAATCTTGGCGACGAAAGTGACGAGCATGGCGAAAGGTTTCACCAGCAAATGAAAGTGATTGAAAGTCGGTATCAAGGATTCTGGGATGTCGCTATGATGGGCGACTACTGTTGGTTTCTCATAAGAGAAACCGATCCTAATCTAAATAAGCGTCAAAACAAGACACATAAATTTTTCAATTATAAAATAAGATCATAGAGTTAAGACAGAACGATATGTACATATGCTATTATTTATAGGGTACTTAAGTATTAAATGGATATATTTACTTGATTGCTTATAACTTTTGTATTAGTTCATCGATTTTGTCCACTGATAGCTTTTTTTTTTATAATAAAACAGAGCTTAGAGGGGAAAAAAAATATCTGCAAAAAAACCAAAAGTTTTCGAGATGCTTCCTCGCAAATTACAAATTTTTTTATATTTTTCCAAAAAAATTTTAAAAATCCGTAATGACTGTTCACTATGTTTGAATCTGCAGGGCCTAGCAAAAAGTGTTGTATGTACTGATTATAGTAAATTTTATAAGCTTTCAAATTTTTCAAACCGTTTTCGAATAGCTCAATTTGTTCTTGAGATATACACGATTAAGTGGAGCCATCTTTTTTGTTTTTTGAAATAACGGTAAATCGTAAATATCTCAAAAACGGTACCATTCAAGTAAAAATAACCTTGATTTTCGGAATTAGGAGGTGATTTTACAAAGGAATTTCACTATGGCGTCTCTGGTGCATTTTGGCTGTAAACCAGTGCTATCAGCGATTGGAACTAGTCATCCATGGCACGCTTCCACTGCGTACTATAGTTACTAGATATCGCCGTCTGATTGCTGTCTGGCTCTTCAATTTCAGCAGCATATGCATAACTAAAAGCCGCGCTGCCTTCATCTTTACTTTTGGAGCGTGTCACAATTTGACGTACCTCGGGTTGATGAGTCTCAGCATCGGTATCAGAATCCTTACTAAAAACCTCTTCACAGCCAGCTGCTATGATTTTTGGATTTTCAGCCTTCGCAGCTGGTTCTTTCACTGAAGATTCTGGTACTTCGACTGCATCTTTGCATATCTCCCTAATGATAACATCTCTCGAAACTTCAATTTTTCTCTCATTCGATACCCACATTCTGTAGCCTTTGCAGTTGTCCTCGTACCCGACAAATACCCCCTTTTTGGATTTTGCATTCAGCTTTCTACGTTTTTCCTGTGGTATATGCACAAAAGCCTCTGATCCAAAAACTCGAAGAACAGATAAATCAGGCTGTTTATTGAACCACAATTCAAATGGCGACTTTCCATCGAGTTGACATTTGCCCGAACGATTGAGGGTATAGACGACATTATTCACTGCCTCGCCCCAGTATTTGAGGCTCAACTCTTTGGCATGAATCATAGATCGTGCCGCTTCGATGACCGTCCTCATGTCTCTTTCAGCGCGACCATTGTGTTCTGGTGTATATGGAGTTGATTTTTGATGTACCACCTTTCTTTTGCTAAATATGTCTGCCACATCTTTGTTGACGTACTCTAACCCGTTATCTGAACGGATACATTGTACACGCTTGCCAGTTTCTGCCTCAACCTTATCCAAGAAACGTTCAACGAATGCTGCCACATCGGCTTTTGACTTTATGCAGTACACCCATCGATAATTCGAAAAATCATCTCTAAATAACAACATGTAGCGTGCACCACCATATGAAATTTCTTGCATGGGGCCACAAAGATCAGTGTGAACAAGCTCACCTGGCAATTTGGCTCGATTTTTGCTTTCACGGAAAGAGGTGCGACGCTGCTTACCGAAAACGCATCCCTCACAGAAAAATTCCTTCGAATTAACCGCAATATTTTGTTGAACTAACACACTCTTCACATGTTCCTTTGATTGATGACACATGCGTTCATGCCAAAGCTGCAGCGAGTCAGTCTTCGAACTAAAATTAGCCTCAGCTTCTTGGTGTTTCATTTTCAACAACAGCTTAAACAATTGCGAATTTTCTCGAACGCCTTTTAACCATACTCTGCCCTGTCTTTTGAAACAACAGCTGCTGCCTTCAGCCACCAACGAGTACCCTTTATCTAGACATGAATTTGATGAAAATAGGTTCATTTTAATACCAGGAACATATAGTACATCAGCCAAATACTTAACGTTGCAGGCGCTGCCATCGTATGCTTCTACGTGTATGTTGCCCTTACCATAAGCCTGCACTATTGAACCATCCGCAATGCGGACATCTTTCGGAGTCTCAAACTTTTGATAGTTACGAAATCATTTTTTATGATAGGACATGTGGTCGCTAGCACCAGAATCCATGTACCAACTGCCCTCACGTGATATGTTCGATTGCACAAACATAACCTCACTTACGAAAGCGTTACCATGCGCTGGTTTTGCGCCTCTTTTCTTATTTGGACAGTCCCTTTTCCAATGGCCAGGCTTTTTGCAAAGGAAACATTTCCCTTTCTTGTTTCGGTCGAGCGTATCGCTTTTCCCTTTTATTTGATTGGCTACGAACGCTCCTTGTTTATTTGGCTGCACACCAAGCCTTGAAGAGATAAACAAACCTGCAGTCAGCATTTTCAGTGTTCGCTCCTCTTTTTCAGTTGCTTCCCATGCCGCAAAGAAGTGGTTGTATTGCTCCGGCAATGTCATCAAAATTTTTGTTACTAGCATATTCTCTGTAATTTTTTCACCAAGATCTTCTAATTGCTTTGCAATTTTGCTATATGCATCATAATACTGTCATCGGCGTCTTTAACGTACCCAAAAAATTGCTGCTGTAACAAGTGAATTGATGTAGCCGATTTTTGTTCGTAAACGCTCTCCAGCATAGCAAACATATCAGCAGCGGTCTCACAGTTTATAATATGCATCAACGGTCCCTCATCCATAGAGATCACCAGAACTTTCTGCGCTTTTGCTTCATCTTTAATCCATTTTTTCTTGGGCTCACCATCGGCTTCTGGTTGAGTTACAGCTCCACTTACAAGTTCCCATAGGCCACCAGCTCTAAGCACTACCTTGATCTGGAACTTCCATAAGGTCCAGCCGTTCTCATCTTCCAGCTTATTGACTTTAATTTCTTCCATCATAATTTCAAATATAAGTTTTATTTGTGTGTACCGGTAAAATTTAGCTTTTCTCTATACTAGTACGTGCTGGGCCCATAACCTGTTACAGGGAATCCAAAAGAAAAGACACTTTACCTTTTACGTGTCGATTCTGAGCGTAACCGGAAACTTTGTACCCAGAAGATTATCTAACCAAAAATCGTAACCGGTGCATGTACCCGCGATTCTAGCGCGCATGGTAACGATGTCAAAAACAAACAATGCGCAAAAGAGAATAAAAGGCAAACGCGACGAAACTTCACGTAAAAAAGTGGTTATATTGTTTATTAATTCTTCTGATCTAGTATGTGTATAAAATTTGTGCTATTTTCTGTCCAAAAAAATATTTACAAAACACGTGCAATTTGTCGCGGTTAATTGGCGTTACCACCTCTTTAGGTGGTTACGAAATTGAACTGCAACTTGAGCCGGCAGAATACCAAACGGGTGTAAAAGTTTCCAAGATATTTGTTTGCCGGGTAAATCGAATGTTGTTACCACTATAGAATCGACCCGTTAAGATGAGAAATGTGAGTGAAAGAATTTATTTCAGATCAAAATGTACAAGTATAGTTTGCTATGTATAAGCATGGAAAAACGGTATGCAATATTATGCTCTCATTAATATGTAAAGTATATGTACCTAATGCAAAGTAACTGAGCAATAAACCCCTGTAGGTAAGCAAGCATCAGTTCATATTTATTTGTGTGCCCAATATATATATTTAACAGGACCAAATCTAAGATACCTTTATTAGAAAAGCAATGTTATTTACAAAATTCCCTGCAACGGCAACAATCGTGAATCCTGCAATAGCGTACACGTAGGGACAACAAAATCCAAACTAAAAACTAGACTGGCGCAACACAAAAGCGTCGTAAAACAATGCCATTACTCAAACACCCAAAAAACAGCGTTGATAGCCCACTGTGCCAATAGTGGCCACTCTCCCAACTTCGAAAGAACATCAATATTAGAGCAAGAACAACACTACAACAAACGTTTCACACTGGAAATGCTTGATATCGGCGGCGTTGGGGGTTTAAACCCCCTCCTTGCCTCAGGATAATTTGATTTTTTAGGTCGTTACAATTCAAATATTTGATGTTTTTAAGTCTAAATTTTTTGTGTGGTTTTTCTTCTTTATAATCAGTCGTCGGTGCTTGGCTGCATATATCGTCAAGCTTCAGTTTTTTGCCGTTGTCGTTCGCAGTCGTCGTTTTGAATGCGGCCGGCCTAGTGTTTTCGCGTTAATTTCGTCACTGTATCATTTGACACTTTCACAAAAACGTCTTATATTTTCTACATAACAAAATATATTTAAAAAAAGTCATATCTTCAAAAGCACCTGGCTTTAAACATTCTATAATGAAAATAAAAAATTTGAAAAAAAAGCTTGGCTAATTTTTATATGTTTTTAAAAAAACATATATAATTTGTCAAATGATCCCCAGCCTGGGGCACATATGACTTTTGCGGGGGCACATTTGACAAGCATATTTTTTATGGGGTTTTCTCGGTTTAAATATTTTTCGGACCTTGTTTAAATTAAACTAATGCTTTATAATTTGTTTTTTTTTTTTAATATTTTATTAACAGTCATCGTAGGTATTTGTACTTATTGAAGCTTATGATATGATATTAATATGTTGGTAAGGAAATAAGCTAAAATGTTTAAGCTTTCGAATATGAAAAGTCATTTTATATATAATCCATCAAAATTAACCTCGAACAAATATTTGGTGCTGCTGCGAGAAGTTGAAGCTGGGTTATCGGGAGTCGGAAGTTTAAACTCAATTTCGTTCCTGAGCGTTATAGAAATGTCTTCCACTATTGGTTTTATAAAAACCCAGTTGTCTGGAGATAGTCTACGCAAATAGTTAATATTGTAAGTAGAATCGGGAAATATCTCTACAATCTCGCCAATGTAATAAACGGGCTTCTTACTATATTCTCCAAAGTTTACCAAGACGTAGTCTCCAACTTTAAGAACCTCATCATCCAATAATTTAAATTTTGAAATATGATCTGTTTTGCTGATCGAATTTTCTTCCGTATCCGAGCTTAGGTCGAGAATACTTTCGTCAGAAGATGTAAGGTATTCCGGTAAAGATCGCTTGTAGGGTTTTGATTTTTGTTTCAATTGATGCATTTTTTTGCTTCCGAGTGGAAATTTTAGAGAAAACGCAACTTTTTTCTTTTGAGTTAGTTAGAATACGAGAAGATCCTTTTCTCTGTGATGTTTTTGGTACCAAACGCGAAATAGGTCTCACATCTCCTGGTGTTAAATTTTGCGTTCTGATAATAGCCCGGTCATGCGATTGGGAGCTTTTCGGAGTGCTTTCTGTTGAGTTTGGGATATAGGTAACTGGTAAATTATCCTGCTCTTGTTCAAGTTCTACTAGGAAATCACTGTCTGGGAATATTTGGGAATTCAAAGGATAAATACCAGTAGCTTTAAAGACACTTAAAATATTATTTGGAGTGAACGCCATTTGGAACGGCTGATCGGTTAATTTTGCTACATCGTAAATGCTTATTTGCGTCCCATGATGAGTGACCATAAAATCATTGAATGATTTTTTGCAGAATCGTTTGAAAGGCCCAAATACTCACCCCTGTCATGGAATCCAATAGTTGTCGGAATTGGATTTAAAACCGACAGAAAAATTGCTTTGGCGTCATGAAATCCAATGTTATCGGTTCCATGTTCGAATCGGAATTATGTCGGATTTAGGTGTCACAGAAACCGATAATATCGGTTTTGCTGTCGGAAATAAACCAAGCAGCTAGCAGCTATTGGATTTGCTTTTTTTTCAATTGCAGATAGAAAATTTATAAAAAATGTTAGTAAATGATGGCTTTAAACAAAAATAAATATTAATGAGGCTCATATTTTTATTTGTACTTGGGGAAAATATAAAAATCGCAACTTAGCTGCTAGCTGCAGTATTGGTGGAAATTGAGATCGTGCCAAGTGTTCGCCAATAGTGTCAAGTACCATTTGGAAAGCTTCTTTATGTAGCCTATAACACACTATAACCTGCAAATATCATATAAGTATTTACAAGCGCACCTTGCAATAAATCTACTTACGCTGTGTCCGGCAGCTCAAGCGAGTTGCTGCAATCCCTCAAAATTTTCATTTTGACCTTCCCGCAACTTCCTTCTTCCATCAACATGAGCGCTACAGCTCAGCTAACTCATATACTTTTATTTCTATTCAATTTTTATGATTTATTGAAGAAAACAATGGAATTTCACAAATTTTTGTCAAAAAAGCGAAAATAAAATTTGCGATCCACACAAAACAGCTGATTCGAACATCGGTTTCATGACACCAAATGAAATCAATATTGATTTGCAATTCCGATAAAATGCAAAACCGACTTGGATTCCATGACAGCCCTGACTGAAACGTCAAGTGGCTGCAAGCGGTGAGCAGTATGTGGTGGAAGTGACAGTAAAATAATACCATTTTCTCGGCAATATGTTATGCTTTCAAGACTGCAATGTGAGGCGTGGTTGTCAAGTAAAAGTAAAATAGGTTTGTCCTTACAACAGTTGCTGTTCTTTTGAATATGATTCAACACGTCTATGAAAAGTTCGGCAACCATCCATCCTGATTTGGAGTTCAAAATAAGAGATCCTGGGAAGCATCCGTGGGAAAACCTAGGGTTTGCACGTATTCTTGGAAATACATAAACTGGTGGAAGATGATTTCCACATGCATTAATTATACCAACCATAGTCACCAAACTGCCACGCTCTGCAGACACAACCTGTGCTACAGAACGTTGTCCCTTAGCACTAATGACCTATAATAAATAGTAAAAACAATACAGTTCGAGCAAAACAAAGATTTATTCTTTACCTTAGGTGTGTCCATTACAGTAGTTATGCCGGTTTCATCCAAATTGTAAATGTCTTTAGGCTCCAAAGAATACTTTTCATATATCTGACTCAAGTTATTGAAAAATTCCTCCACTGCCGGTTTTGTAAAACCCCTGAGCCTAGCCAAACTAATTTTTTCAGGCTTTCGTAGTGTGAGTGAAGGATTTCGCTTTAAAAAACCATACAGCCAGCTTTCTCCAGTCGCTTTGTTAGTTACCCAAATAGATGGGCATGGTATGTTATTAGCTGCCACATATTGGTAAACAAACCTTTTAAATATATCGTAAGATAATCCATATGCATAAAACGCACACTTCTTAGCATATTCGACTAATTGTTCCTCGTGAAATTTCGTTAGCGTTTGATGGCTTGTGTATTTGGAGTGATAAACGAAATCCTCATCACTGCTACTATCATTTCCAGAGTCCGAATCGTTTCTTAAAGGATCTTTTTTCTTCATTCGCATGATCAAAGTTGTCCTTTTTAATCCATACTTTTCCGCTGCAGACGTGGCTGTCTCGCGCTTATGCCTTATGTCTGCAAGGGCTTTTTTCATATCAGCCTCATTTATTTGGCAACGGTTGGTCTTTTTTTTGTAGTTGCGAGCCATTGCTAAAATAACACTAAACGTGAATTTTTTTTGTTTGGCACTTCTCTTATTAAACATATTTCTTTTAATGGGGAACATTTGACATTAGTCAAATGTGCCCCTTCTACTAAAGTCAAATGTACCCCATTCTACTTACCGTCTTCTTTCTTTTTATGTAGTAAAACGTATTCCACTTTAGCAGGGCCGTGCGCAGGAATTGGCCTTGGGGGGGGTTTTAATTTAGATTTGAATTCGCATACATTTTCCACTAAGATAAACATATTTGCTGAAACAGATACCTAGACCCATACATCATAAATTTAAATGTTCTTTAACTTTTCTGAAACTGCATACTCTGATACCTAAAACTATACCCAAGAAAATTTTTGTGATGGTACACATTTTTCTGTATTTGATAGAGAATTGGTGATATGATGGCATATCCCAGCTAACTGAAAGTGCAAAAAAAGACTCCTTTCGGACCATAAAACGCTCATTTCTCAGAGCTTTACTCTCCAAAATGAGTTTCTTTCGGAGCCCAAATGGAGCGAAAAATCGCTCTACGCGGGAACTCCAACGGAGTCATAAAAAAGAGTCCGAAATGAGTCCGATTTCGATGAATTTCATGCGTTTTTTGACTATTTTTAAATGAACTGCGGAGCCTTTTATTGGTGTTTTTCTGAAGCTTATTTGGGGTCGTTTTTTATTTCTTTTGGGTCATAATTTCTTTGCGCAATTTTTCCCTTCTAACTATTCTGCCGTCACCAATTCTGACTTTATAAATTATCCCTATGAGCTACATGGGAACAATTTAATTAATTGTCCAATTATATGCGCCAATGATGTTCTTATTAATCTGGAAACCTTGAAGGAATTTTTTAAATGCGGATCTGATAGGATTCCTACATGCTTCTTGAAGAAGTGTGCTAACAATATTTACCAACCCCTTACCAATTTGTTCAATCTGTCACTAAAGTGTGGTGTTTTTCCAAAACCATGGAAAGAGTCGTTTCTTCTACCGCTTCATAAAAGCGGAAGCAAGGCTTCTATAGAGAACTATCGTGGCATAGCAAAGCTTTCTGCCATCCCAAAAGTGTGTGAAGCTAATGTTACCAATCAGCTTACGAATCCTATCTCTACCTTGATTTCCGACTGTCAACACGGGTTCTGTAAGGGAAAGTCCACCGTTACAAACTTACTTGAATTTACTTTGATTTCAGTAAAGCTTTCGATAAAGTGTGTCACTCTTTACTTATTCATAAACTGGATCAGTTGGGTTTCCAGCCGGGTCTCAATCGCTAGATCTCTTCTTGCCCTAGCGACAGAGCACAAAAAGTAGTATTTTAAAATTGTGAATCCGATGTTATTTATGTCTCCTCAGGAGTTCCTCAAGGAAACCATCTTGGCCCGATTCTGTTCTTGTTGTTTATAAATGATATTTCTACAGTAATATAATTTTCGAAAATTTTAATGTATGCCGACGATGTAAAGCTTTGTCATTCGAAGAAGCTTCAATCAGATCTAAATACACTAGTTACTTGGTGCGATTTAAATTATATGCCGCTTAATCTAAAGAAATGTAAGTACATGGGTTTTTCGAGAGGAATATCACAGCCAGCTTCCTATACAATTAACAGTTATAGTCTTGAGCAAATGTATGATTTTGTTGAACTTGGGGTTACTATGGACTAAAAACTCGGTTTTAACTGCCACATTAACTTAACAGTCAATAAAGCTAGAGGCGTTCTAGCATTTGTTAAACGATGGTCTAAAGAATTTATGTAACTAAAACTCTTTACTACATTAGTCAGACTGATACTTGAATACGGTTGCATAATTTGGAACCCACGTTACCAGGTCCTCGTGGATCGCTAAGAATCAGTTCAAAAACAATTTTTAATATTTGCCTTAAGAGATCTTCACTGGGATCCCTTGTATAATTTGCCATCGTATACGAGTCGCTTAAAACTAATTTATCTTCACAGCCTTTCTAGTCGGAGGGAACTGCTTGGAACTGTTTTCATGACTAAATTACTAAATGGTTCAATCGTAAGCCCGTTTCTTTTGAGCGAAGTGAACTTCAATGTACATTTTAAACCACTTATCTTGAAACAGTGTCGAACTAATTTTGAATTAAATGAGCCTTTTCGTTGTTTGTGTCAAGATTACAACTCTCATTCTGGTACGTTTGATATTTCAGACTCACTATGCAGCATAAAAAAGTCAATTCTTTCTATCCTAAATACATATCAACAATTTGATTTCATATCCTTTGATTCTTATCTTTATTCTTTACAATAACTATTCGCTGTCAACTAATTATTTATTAATTGTGTCATCTATTTTTTATCTACCTTACATAGCTGATGAGGTTTTCTCTGTAGCTGAGCAGTTTTAGATCTCGACGATTAACAAACCAAAGCCAGACTATTGATAAACGTCCATGAAAAATGCGATCTTTACCTTCTGTTAGGTGAAATAAAAAAAAGCCTCAGAAAATGTTTGAAAACATTCAAATATTTGAACGGTGTCGCTCATCTGCTCTCCAACGGTCATTTTCACACAATTCTCTTTACGCCTACAACAAAAAGGGTCAGAAAACACTCGAAATCTTTCATATAAATGAGCCTTCCAGTTCATTCGCTCTGTTAATTGAAACTGCTCACTATTTTCATCAGTAAAATTAAAAAAAAAAATGCCCATACGCTACACAACTTTGTAATTTCGGAAACTCCAAGTGCAATTCAAAGTGGCGGACTTATGTATTGGCCAACCTTTTTCTTTGCAACTTTCACCAATTTCTTCTTCCGTAAAATTATTTTAACTAATATTGTCAAAAATTATTAGTCAAGATTCAATATAAGATTTACAAACTGTATTTTGAAAACTTTTGCAAAATCATTGCAACTTAGATTTGGCCATGGGGGGGGGGGGGGGAGGGTTTAACCCCCAAAACCCCCCGTGCGCACGGGCCTGCACTTTAGAGAAAATAGCAATTATATTTCAATACAACACAAAGAGAGTAAGCACTTTCATAGGGTACTATAAAACAAAGTCTTTTATTACCTAAAAGAGAGCTTACACCCGATATACCCAAAATTAGACTTGCGATCGCGGAAATATACAAACACGTGTTACTCCGATATGCACTGTAATACAATACTGATTTTTTTTGACGTTTACTTTTGCCACAAGAGGCCGCTTCCCTCATCCTTACATTTTTACTAAAGGTGCATGTACACGCTGCAGAGGCTGAAGTCAAATGTACCCCAGTGTCAAATGTACCCCGTCTTACCCTACATATATATGTATGTCCGTATTGCTGGTTTAAATATAATTTGGCCAACGATTCTTTCGAATTATGCTCTTTGATTTTCAGAAATTGATTAAATAAGTTAATCGAAATAGCTTTGAAGTAATTTTGTGGAATAAGAGACGATCAGAATAAATTTTGATGTTTTGAGTTGTGGTTATCTAATAAAAAAATACAAGTTTAATTTAAGCTTAAAGTTCAATTTGACTTAAAATGAGTTTATTAAAATGGTTACAATCGCCACCGGAAAAACGTGCCCGGCAGGACTCAAGTGAGTAAGCACATCGTTTTCCATTCATTATTTAGAGTGCAATTATTATTATGATTGATGTAATTACGATTTATTTATTTAAACGTGTTTATGAATCGCACTGCCTTTTACTTTTTAAATTCCAACCTAACCTATTATTGTTATAGATACGGATTTGGATGCAGCTTCCAAATGCGAATCCGATCCTTCTGTTTCAAATGTTTCCAAACTACCTTCCCCCGGCGACCCGGATGATGTTATTAACTTATTGAAAAATTTAAATGATTCCAATAGATTGAAATTATTCAATCAAATTAGTACACCGACACCAAGCTTTCCTTTTCCTATGAGTCGAAAAAGGAAATTGAAGTTTCAATATTCGTGGTGGAGCAGATGGAATTGGCTTGCGTACTCAACTGTCCAAAATGGGGCTTTTTGTAAGTATTGCGCGCTTTTTAGCGTAAAAACTGGCGGTTCTGGCTCCCAACCTCTCGGTTAGTTGCCACTTTTAAATATTCGTAAAAAACGAAAAATATTTTTTAAATATTTTGCAAGTCAGCTTGTCTGCAAACCTTTCTCAAACTGGAAAAAGGCCCTAAAAACATTTGAAAATCATTCAGGTTTTCAGTATCACCGTACCGCAATTTTAAATCACAACGAACGTGTAAGTATTACAAAACACGTTACAGTGCCAATCACACAACAATTGGATGAAGGTCTTGGTAAAAAAATAACGGAAAATCGGAAAAAATTGACTCCTATAGTAAAAGTTATAATGTTGTGTGGTCGTCAAAACATTGCCTTGAGGGGAAAGAAAGACTGGGGTTCATTAGAAGTATCTGCAGATTCTGCAGAAAATGCTGAAAACGATGGAAATTTTCGTACAATATTACGAATGCTTAGCGAGACTGACCAGGAATTAAGGAATCATTTAGAAACTTGTCCGAAAAATGCATCTTATCTCAGCCCAACAATTCAAAACGAAGTAATCAATGCTTGCCATGAAATAATATTGCACAGAATAGTTGGAGAAGTGAATGAAAGTAAATTATTTTCCGTACTAGCTGATGAAAGCACAGACATATCAGGTTCAAAGATTTATTTGTTAAAAACGTTTTATCGTGAAAATATACCAGCTTGGGTGTTTTCAGGTGTCGAACAATTATGTGTACGTTATGTCACAAATTCTAGCCCTTCACAAGTTAAAGAAGAATTCTTGGCATTCGTTCCCGTATCTGAAACAACTGGGAAAAGTTTGGCATCATCTATTTTGACAAACCTCAAAAAAATGGGCATAAACTGTGACTTTATATTCGGTCAAGGATACGATGGTGCAAAGTCAATGAGTGGGCATTTGCAAGGAGCACAAGCCTGTATCGCTGACGAATTTCCCTTAGCCATCTACGTTCACTGTGCTGCGCACTCCTTAAATTTAGCAATCGCAGATTCGTGTAATATCAGCTGCATACGTAACGTTTTTGGTACATTCTATAACTTTGGCATGATCTATAACTTTTTCAATACGCCGAAGCAAATTCTTTGGCAAGAATGTATTGAAATATATCCTTGCCCCATTATGCGAAAAAAATTGAAAAATGTATGCCCTACAAGATGGGCTAGTAGGGGTGAATCCGTTGCAACTTATTAAGAACTGCAAGGCGCAGTCTTAGAGGCACTTGAAAATGCATCTGCATGGAAAGATAGCGTGACTTCTTCAACGGCATATCAGTTATTGAAAGCTATTAAATCTGCAGAATTTCAAACTTCGATTGTTGTCAGCACCGTAGGTTTGTCCGTTACTCTGCCGTTGAATCAGCAGCTTCAAAAGAAAAGAAAATCCAAATGAAAAAAGCCATACAACTTTGCGATTTAGTACACGAAGAGCTCAAAGATATGCGTAGCTCAGCTGGCGAGAAGTTCAAGATTATGTACCAGACAGTTGAAGCAGTATGCTCTTCTAATGAAATCCCTATTATTTTGCCATTTCTAGACTCAGCAATTCAGAATTTGGAATTACGATTTTTGAACCACAAAGAACTTCTGATGTATTTTGACCAGGCGCGTATTCAGGGGGGGGTTTCGGGGGTTCAAACCCCCCCCCCGAAATTTCCGAAAATTAAAAATTAAATGTCTGTACTAGAATAATTACTCTATTCACTTTTAAAACTTCTCTTAAGAAAATAGCTTTAATAGAAATAATGAAAATACGAAAGAATAAAATTACATAAATAATATTTCACACTGAGAGAAGTTATTGGTAGTCCTTAATCAATTATCAGAGCACGTCTGAGAGGTCACAACTAAACTCCTGCAACGGTTCACTCATTTGGCGCTTTAAGAAATTCGCGCAAAACTATCAGACTTGCTCTGCATAAGATCAACTTAGCACCTCAAGTACATAGCATGTTAACAATAGCAAGAGTGATTCGAACTCAAGTCTGTTGAAATTCAAATTAACTGCTTTTCGAGTTATGAATACAGCGGGCAAAAATCGTAAAAATGAGTGTCTCTCGTTATTGTAGTCACGGTTGCCATAAGTTTAACCAAAAAAATGACCACGAAGTTAAAAAAAATTACCAAGCAGTACACAACGCAGTCGTATTGAATTATCAAAGAAAGTAACAATTAAATTGTACTTATACTTGTCAGGAGACAAAAGTTTAAAAGTAAAAGTCTGGTATGCTGTTAAAAAGAAAATGCTGAAGAAATATTGTCAATTATTTCTTGACCATGAAATTGTCATGAATAGCCAAGAAATTTTGACGTTCCGTTCTCCATGTTGAATAAATCCTATTTGCCGCTTTTTATATGAATTTCAATGTTATTTTATTATATTCTTTGTTTTTTTTACCTAAACTTCAATTTTTCTCCATGAAATAAAGCGACAACTATTTATTTCTTGCCAAAGCCAGATTTGCGCAGGTCGCTTTTTTGTAAACATTTTCCAGAAATTAGCAGTAGAAAAGTAGAAGAGATTCTGACACAAGAAATTTTTCTTAAGCGTTTCATAAGTGTCATTTTATATAGAGTTTTTGGATTTCTTTTGAACAGCGTAAAGCCCTAAAAAAGAAAAATATTTTGCAATCCCAAAGGAGGAACGACCAAGCACGTTCATTGATGCATTAAATAATTGTTCCGTCCCTATGGTACATCGATATATAAAAAATGCTGCAAATCTTCCAGTTTCCGTTGCTCCTTCCGAACAGTCTTTCTATTCCCTTCGAAGGTTAAAAACTTATCTAAGAAGTACAATGGGGCAGGAGAGGTTGGCTCTACTCAACATCCACTATACTTTTGAAGTAACTTCTGAACAAATTCAGTATTTTTATTGTGAATTTACACATACTTTCATTCAAAAATAATGAAATTAGTCTAAAGAAGTTAATTTTACTGGAAATTCCAAAAACACCCTTTGAACACAGATATACTGGTCGAGGTGTATGTCCAAACCAAATTTGGTTTAGAATTAAATTTACGCCGGTTGTCATAGAAATGCGCGTAATGAAAATTATTTAAATTTTAAACCGAAAATGTTAACAATTTTTTATTTTTTTTTTTTAATGTTTGGACTCGAACCGACGTGCCCCCAATCAGTGCGCAATGCTCTACCTATCGAGCTACGGCGCACTCATGAATTTTGTGCGAAAAGTACACATATTCGCTGTGTATACGACTTTTGTTGTATTTTTGTTTATCACAGTTAAGTTTTAAATCTAAACCGCAAAAAATTGCGAATTTTGTGGGTAATTGAAAGGTTTGGAATTTATTACCAAAAAGTTTTAAAAATTGTGTAAACCAATGAATGCTTTAAAATTTAGGCTTAAATTTTTAGCCGTAAATAAATAAAAGTATAAATATGTAATATGTAAAAATATAAATATGTGTGTATTTACAGGTAATTCTTATTTACTGACACTTTGGCCAAAACCCCCCCCGAAATGTTTTTCTGGCTACGCGCCTGATTTTGACGCATTGCTTTCAATTGATGACAACGACGTTCAAGCAAAAAATTTAATTTCTCGATATGCAAAAGAACCAGTGTCTGCACCAAAGCCGCTGTTAGGAAATTCTAACATCTAAGCTATGATGCCCTGTGACGTCATTGAAAAAAAAAAAATTTCAACCCCCCCCAAGGCAATTTTCTGGCTGCGCCCCTGCTTCATATAATAAACACTCCACCAAACATAAGACTAAACCAGACATGGGCGATTTGACTCAAACGAGCAGTTACTCTCAGCATACGTATTCTTACCAGTGTTCGGACTTGAAAATTTTTTTTAGTGGTAGTAATTGAAAAAAAAGGTGGTAGATTTACGAAAAAAGTGGTAGATTTCGATTTCAGTTAAAATACTGGTTTTTATTCGAAAAACTTCATATTCACATACATAAGTATTTACCTTTGTACATACAGAGATTATTTTAAATAAATATTTGTACCTTTTGGTATTTGGTAAAAAAAAATAATGATTATACTAATGGAACAAAACTTCCATCTTTAAATTTGAATTTGTTATAAAAACGTATTAAATCTATAGGAGGAACATAAATTTCTTGATTATCACATAGTTCTTTAGCAAATATAGTGTTAGCAACTGTGTTTGTTTTCATACGATTTCGTTTTTCTGTTTTTATAACGTTCATGATTGAAATCAAACGTTCGGCTGCCGCACTACAATGAGGCAAAACTGCCAAATTACACATGTACTTACTTAAATTGCTAAACATAAACTCACTATAAATATTTTCCTCCTTGCTCAAAGCTTTCCACCCTTATACAATATTGTTTCCAAATATATCTTCAATTTTTTCTTTATCAAACACAATCAACGATCTTCACTCGTTGCTTAATACTTCTTCGCAAAATCCAGGAAGTGGAAATTCTCTGAGCAAGGGTAAAATTGTTGGCATATCACCTTTTGGATTTGGAAATATTCAAGTATTTGTAATTTTGTGCATTTAAAATCAAATCGTTTTTTCAACTCTTCACATAGGCATATATAGTACTTAAGTAAATCATTTTTGATTTCAGTAGCATCATTGATATTTGTACTTAAAAATTTGTTACATTTAACACCGAAAAACATTTCGGAAGAAGGTAAATGGACTTTTGGGTCTTTAAAATTCACATCCAAGGAAATGTGAGTGCTGCCAATAATTTTTTTTTAGCAGGTTGTGTTTTCTATTAGTAAAATGCTACCAGCCTTGTTTTTTACAAAACTGTGAGTGGCATATACTTGGCTCCACATTTTTGATGCAGATCGTTTGACGGTCGTTTGTACGTGTCTAGGAAAAAAGTGGTAGATTTTCAAGCTTACGTGGTAGAAGTGGTAGATGCTCAAAAAAGTGGTAGATCTACCACGAAAGTGGTAGAAGTCCGAACACTGATTCTTACGCTCTTATTTCAGTCGCTATTGAGAGCGAAAAAACCAGTTTGGCACTGTGGGATAAGGAATTGATTTTCCTGCCAGTCGCGCTGCAGACAGCAACGAGGTAACATAGGTAGTCGGTAAGTTGATGTTTTTTTATGTCCTAGTATATTTTTGCCCCTTTTGAAATGTATAACATAAATAAAATGTTATAATTCATTGATGACTGTATAATTTTTTTGAAAATCG